>JANJEY010010183.1:0-10443 GCA_024703695.1 Erythroxylum cataractarum
ACATTTTTTAGGGATGACCTAGTTAGGCTTTTTGTAGTAGATTTCTTTTGGAGTAATGTACAGACAGTGAAAAAAAAAACTAGCAGTTATGTAAATTACTGTAGTTGATGATATGAAATGAGAAAATTTTATGGTTCCAAAAAATTAGTGATTTTCAGTATTGATGCTTTATGATTTGATGCCTTGTGAGGTACAGTAGTGATTATTCGTAGTTCACCCTTATCGTAGGATATGTATCGGAATGACCTACGGGCGTCCCGGTGTATACCCTGTGGTAAGGGGGTGCTACAAGCATAATCAGCATCACAGTAGCCAATTAACCTGAAATGGTTACCTTTCTCATACATTAAACAAAGATCAGTAGAACCTGCCAAGTATCTTAAAATTCTTTTGACAGCAATATAATGAGATTTTATAGAATTTGCTTGAAATCTTTCACACAAACAAATACTAAACAGTATATCAGGTCTGCTTGCAGTTAAGTAAAGTAAAGAACTAATAATTCCTTTTAAAAGGGTTTGATCAACCTTCTTATCAGCTTTATCCTTAGATAAGAT
Source organism: Erythroxylum cataractarum (assembly GCA_024703695.1). NCBI lineage: Eukaryota > Viridiplantae > Streptophyta > Magnoliopsida > Malpighiales > Erythroxylaceae > Erythroxylum > Erythroxylum cataractarum. Next base: position 558 of record JANJEY010010183.1, read on the forward strand.
GATTGAAGGATGCATAGGAGTTGACATAGGTTTGACCTTCTCCATTTTGTATTTGACTAATAGTTCTTTGATATATTTTTGTTGATGAATAAAAATCTTTTCTTCAGTTTCCTTAATTTGTAAACCACGAAAGAATTTCAATTCACCCATCATACTCATTTCAAATTCACTTTTCATAAGATTTTAAAAACTAGAGCTTATCTTTTTAGAAGTTACACCAAAAATAATATCATCTACATATATTTATACAACTATGAAATCATTTTTAATACATTTTCTAAACAAAGTCTTATCTACTTGACCTCTAATGAAGTCATTTCTAATAAAAAATGAACTCAGACGATCATACTAAGCAGGAGGTGCTTGTTTTAATCCATACAAAGCTTTATGAAGTCTATAGACATAGTCTGGTTTATCAGTATCTCGAAAACCAGAGGGTTGCTTTACATAAACTTCTTCATTTATAAAACCATTCAAAAAGGCACTTTTCACATCCATTTGAAATAGTTTTATATCATGACAAATAGTATATGCAAGCAAAATCCTAATAGCTTCTCGTCTAGGTACAAAAGCATAGGTTTCATTATAGTCCATTCCTTCTTGTTGATTATAGCCTTAAGCTACTAATCGAGCTTTGTTATAGTTTACTCTTCCTGACTCATCTGGCTTTTTTTTAATACCCATCTGGTTCCTATGATAGACTTATTGGGTGGTCTAGGAATTAAAGACCAAACTTTGTTCCTTGTAAATTGATTTAACTCCTCTTACATGGCTAAAATACAAGCTTCATCTTGAAGAGCTTCATCAATTTTCTTAGGTTCTAATTCAAAAACAAAAGCTACATTTACCTCTCTTCAAAATTTAGTCCTAGTCTCACTCTTTCTGATGTTTCTCCTATAATCAGGTTTTCTGAGTGAAAAGATTTATTTTTTTAGTCTTTTCTAAGACTAAAGTTTTCATAAATATCTTCTACCTTATCAGGTGGATCATCTGATGGTGACATGTATAGGTTATTAACTAAAGGAGCAAATAGAGTTTCATCATCAAAATTGTATCTTCTATCTAGATGAGAATCATCATCAAATTTAACATGCATAGATTCTTCAACAGATTTAGAAACAAGATTATAAATTGTAAAGTTTTAGAAGACATTGAATATCCTAGAAAAATTCTCGAATTGATCTTAGAATCAAATTTATCCAATTTTTCTTTTATATTCCATATAGTGCATTTGCAACCAAAAGAATGGAAGTAAAATATATTTGTATTTCTTCCTTTCCATAACTCATATGGAGTTTTATTTAAAATAGGTTGCAAAAATACCCTATTTTGAATATAACAAGCTATATTTACAACTTCTACCCAGAAATACTTAGGAAGATTTATTTCACATAGCATAGTCCTTGTCATTTCCTGAATCGTCCTGCTCTTTCTTTCTACAACTCCATTTTGTTGTGGAGTTCTAAGAGTAGAAAAATTATGAAAAATTTCATTCTCTTCACAAAATATTTTGAATTTTTCATTTTCAAATTCTCTACCATGATCACTCCTAATTCCATCAATAAAGATTCCTTTTTTTATTTTGTAACTTTTTGGATAGAACTTTAAAGCACTTAACATATTCATCTTTATGTGATAAAAATAATATCCAACAAAATCTAGTGAAGTCATCAACAATTATAAAATCATACTTCTTTCCGTCAAGACTTAGTGTTTTGGTTGGACCAAACAAATCTATATGTAACAACCATACAGGTCTAGACGAAGTGACAACATTTTTAGGTTTTCAATGTTTTAACTTGCTTTTCTTTTTGACAACTCTCACAAAAGAAATTTTGTTAAAACTAATTTTTGGTAATCCTCTTACCAAATTATGTCTAACCAACTTGGAAATATGTTTAAAACTAATATGACCTAGCTTTGTATGCCAAATCAGCTTTTCCTCATCTGTTGATATAAAACATGAAATATTTTGACTTTTCAAATCATCTAAGTTAATTTTATAGAGAATATTTCGTCTCTTGGAAGAAAAGAATATAGAACTGTCCTTATTTTTTACTACAAAAGAATTTTGATTAAAAGATACTTCAAAACCAGAATCACTTAGTTGACTTACACTAATTAAATTATGCTTTAAGCCTTCAACTAGTAGAACATTATCAATAGACACAAATGAATCTTTACCAATTTTGCCGATTCCAACTGTTTTGCCTTGCTGGTTGTCTCCAAAAGTTACTAATCCTCCTTGCTTATTTTGGAGGTCTAGGAACATAGACCTTCTTCCCGTCATATGTCACGAGCATCTACTGTCTAAGTACCATTGGTGCTTATTGCTTTTTCCAAGAGAGGAAATCTGTAGTATATATTATATCTTTCTTAGGTACCCATATTTTCTTGGGTTCTTTGGGGTTAGACTTACAATTATTTATCGAGTAATGAGAATATTGTTTCTTTTTTTTTCTGTTAGGAACAAAACTCTTATTATGACAAACATTACTATTATTAAACCCGAAACTACTCTTATCATTTGGATATCTATATTTTCCAAGAATATTATTCATCCTTTATGTACTTTAAGTAAATGTTGATAAATCTAGTGAAAGATTGCTAATCCTTTGTTTCAGTTGATTAATTTCCATAGATCTATCTACAGTTACTTTCTTTTTCATATCGTCTACTTGTTTCTTAAGGCAGACATTTTCTTTTTCTAAGACTTCTATGTTCTTCAAACTTTCAGAAAATTTCTTTTTCAATATCCTATATTTTTTTAATATAGCATGTGAATCTTCTAACAATTATAAATAAACATCCAGATGTTAATTAAAGTTATAAGTTACCTCATCGTTGCATTCCTTTTTAGCTATCAAGCATATATTTGTTTATTCTAATGCTTCTGAGTCGGAGTCAGATTTAGACAAATCCAGATTTTCCCAAGTTACCATCATGCTCTTTTTGTTTTCTTTACTTTTCTTCTGTTTTCTTTTGAGCAACCGGCCTTCGGACTTGTAATGTCCTAGTTTATTGCACTTATAGTAGATGATAGAACTTTTCTCATTCTTTGAATCGCTTTTGTTATTCTTCTTAAAAGAAAAGTATTTATTTCTGTTTGCTTTTTTTTTTCCACATCCTCCTAATCTTTCTTGAAATGAAGGATAGTTCATCTTCATCTTCACTTAAATCTTGATCAGATTCACGAGCATCATCATTCTTGATTTCTTCAATCTTTAATGCTTTTGAAGATATGCTTCTATTTTTCTGTATCTTCTGATTCTTCTGACCATCCTTTAATGTGATAGATTTATCTCTTCTAGGTTTATCTTCTGCATCAAGCTCTACTTCATATATTTTTAGTGAACCAAGCAATTCATCTAGCTTCAGCTTACTTAAATCCTTGGCCTCTTGTATTACCGTTTCTTTGGGTCTCCATCTTTTTGGAAGACTTCTGAGAATCTTTCTGACATAATCTTGAATATCGTAGATTCTCCCCAAGAGCTTTAAGTTCATTAACATTTGTTTGGAATCGTCCAACATCTGATCAATAGTCTCATCATCTTTCATCTTAAACAGCTCATACTGATGAACAAGAATACTAATGTTGGACTCTTTTACTTGATTTGTTCCTTCATGTGCAATGGCTAATGTGTCCCACATTTCCTTTTCAGATTCACATCTATGAACCTTATCATATTCACTTCTGCTTAGGGCACAACTTAAAAAGAACTTGGCCTTTAAGTTTAACTGAAATCGAGCTTTCTGATCGACTGACCATTTTTCACGAGAGATGCTATTGCCTTCGTCATCTGTTGGTGTATATGGACCATTCTCAATGATATCCCAAAGATCAAAATGTGTGGATTCTATAAAGAGTCACATCCTATCCTTCCAATAATGATAATCTTCATCATTGAATACAGGAGGTCTTGTGACTGAGGCACCTTCTGCTATAAGAACATGTGATTCAGCCATGGATCTTTGTCTTCACTTTGTAACAATGTTTCTTGGAAACCTCACTCTGATACCAACTGAAGTAAATCACTTGTTAATATAGAAATCATGTATAATATGTAAAATAAACAAGAAAGGGGGTTGAATTGTGTAATATTTTCAAAGATATTAATCTTTAGGAATTTCTAGAATTTCTTTATAAAATTCAGATGATCACAAACACAATTTATTAAAGTCAATGAGTAATGCAATCACAAGAATTATCTACTCTTCTAACAACAAGAAAATTAAAAGATAAGGGTTAAAGAATAGACACCATGATTTTATACTAGTTCATCCTCAACCTTGGGCTACGTCTAGTCCTCAGAGTTTGTCTGAGATTTCACTACACTCTTCAACTTTAGAAGTATTCTTTCTACACTTGTAGAGCCTCTTCAGGTCTCTCTCACAAAGTATTCTTTATCTGCTTTCTTAACCTCTCTAGGCTATAACCTTTCTTTCTATCTCTAGGAAAGTTATTTTTGAGCTTCACATTACAAATATATTCGCTCTCTTTCTTTCTCACTTTGAGTACATCATTTCTCTAAGTATTATACAATTATAATTTCTCTTTTGTAAAAACGTTATTTAGATTACGACTAGAACTAGTATTTATAGCCTAAGTCTTAAACTATCTTCTTGAGAAACTACTTTTTGAATCTTCTAAAAACCGTTATTAGTTCAGGCCTGTAACTAATTCCAACTAACTAACTAACTGATGTTCTAGAATAGTTTCGTTTTCCATCGTCTGGTACTATACTTCTTCTGGTGTCGCTTCTTTTGGTATTGCGCTTCTTTTGGTGTCAACGTGTAGCTTCTTATAATGATGTGTATCTTCTTGTATTGACTTATATCTTCTTATGATGACATGTATCTTCTTATGATGACGTGTATCTTTTTATGATCACTTATATCTTCTTATGATGATGAATGTCTTCTTCTGATAACGTGTATCTTCTAGTGTTGACCACGTACTTCTGGTGTTGATCACGCATCTTCTGATGTTGACCATATATCTTCTGGGTTTAACTATGTGTCACTTACATTTTTCTGTGCATTTAACAAACTTATCAAAACAATTCACACACCTATAAGATTATTATTAATTGATTATCATCAAAATTAATAAAAGTGAAGTCTTCTTGACTTAACATAATCCATAGTGCCTTATAATATAAAGAAGTAATGTGGTCATGGAGATGGCTAAATGGCAGTATGATTTATTATGTATCATTCAATGTCACCTGGTCTTATTATTACTAGCCTATATTGGATGTTATTTCCTTTTATAGTACAAGATATAAGGCTAGAAGTAACCTTCTAAACAACTATAATTATGAAATAAGAAGTTATTTGGATGAAAAAAGATTGAATATGACAACTTATGGATGTTCAATCATATGTGATAGTTAGACAAATAGAATACATGAACCCATCGTAATTTTTTAGTTCATTATGCTAAAGGGATAATGTTTTTGAAGTCTAATGATGCATTTGGCCTGACTAGAAATAATGATACTCTGTTTCATATATTTGATGAATTTATGAATAAAGTTGTGGTAAAAAATATTGTTCAGTTTATTACTAACAATGAATTTGATTATAAAGCAAACAGGAAAAGATTGCAAGGCAGGTACAATTCTTTTTATTGGACTCTTTGTGTTGCGCATTGCATTGACCTAATGATTGAAAATATAATAGATGTTAGATATTTTCCTATCATTGATGAGACTGTGCAAAAAGCAAAAAAAAAGGATCAAGTTTATCTATAATTGTGGCTAGGTCCTAAATTTAATAAGGAAGGATTTTAACAATGGTAGTAATTTATGTCATCTCGCTATAATAAGGTTTAAGACTAATTTTTAACATTTTAGTATCATGTTAAAATAAAGAAGGGGATCAAAAAAATGTTTACAAGTGATAAGTGGGTCATATCATAATATGTTAGGTCTAATGCTGGAGTTAAGGTTTTTAGAATTATACTTGAAGATAATAAATTTTAGTCCCAATGTTAATTTGTAATTTGAGTTTGTAATCCTTTGGTGAGAGTACTTCGCCTAGTTGATAGTGATGAGAAGGCAATAACCAATTATTATTATGATGCCATAGAGAGGGAGAAGAAAGCAACCAAGGCCAATTTGAAAAATAGGTCTTCACACACATCTTATCTTACAGTCATCAATGAGAGATGAAAAAGGCAATTTTATTCTCTATTGTTTGTATTTGAAACATTTTTAAATCCTAGTGTTTATTTTAGACCAAATCTTACAAAAACTTTAGAAGTTAATAAGGGAATACTATTAACTATTATAATATTTTTTGCCCCTAAGATGATGAAAAATCTCCTCAACTCAAAAATGGAAGTTTATAAGGATGCTTTTGGTAATTTTGAAATGTCGATTGCTATTTATCAAAGAAAAGCTTAATATAGGTATATTATTTTCCACTTTTGATATTGTCAGAAATCAATCATCTCTTTATTTTTTATAATATTACTTTTGTTATCTTATTGTTACTTGGTGGGACCAATTTAGGAGTGATGTTCTATAATTATAAAGATTTGCAATTTAAATTTTAAGTCAATGTGTGAGTGCAACAAGGTGTAAAAAGAATTGAATCACATTTGAATTATTCTATTCTAAGGAAAGGAATAGATTGAAACACAAAAAATTGAACGACATTATCTTTATTAAATACAACTTAAAGCTTTGGGAAATGCAGGTTATTATAAGTTGAATATAATTCTTAATAATTTGATTTTATTTGTTTACCGTGGCTCTTAACATAACAAGTAATTATGTAGATCCAATTTTTCTTGACCATATCAATCTTTAACATATTGGGTTTATGAGGAACATAGTTTGATAGATGAGAGTGACTTGGAAGACAATCTTAGATAGGAAAGTATTCACATGTCATTTAGTGTAATAAATTTAAATAATATTGATGATAAGACTCCTCTTAATTATGAGAATTTTATACCAAATAAGAATTAAAATCTAAGCGATTTGAATAGATATTCGATTAAATTAAGCTCCATGTCTTCATTTATTCTCTTCTTTTAATTTCACTTATATTTGATGTATACGTTAAATTCTATATATACAATATACATATAACTATAAATGTTTTTGTTTTATGTTTCACTTCTAATTGGTTGTTTTCTTGACGGGAACTCTTATCGTAAATTGTAATGGTTAGAGAGTCATGAATCTTTAATACTCTTAATATTTGATGTTTTAATATAATTATTGTTTTATTATATGACAAAATTGTAACAATTAAGGACTTTGTGATATCTTAAATTTTATATTTGTATGATGATTAAATAATTTTTATAATAATTGTAGTTATTTTTTATATGTGAAATATGTAAAAAATAGTATTAATAGACATAAAAAATTGTTGATATTTCATATTTTCATCGTTACGATTTTTGAAGACAAATTTGGTGTAAAATTATATATTACATAGTATATATATGGAGGGATTATTTTGCAAATTATAAAAAATTCAGCCACTATTTTATATTTTTAAAAATTACCCAAAATAGTACCAGGTATTGACCAATACTGATTCAATACTATACCACAACTAAATTCGATTCCAATACTGGTACTAGTACAGTATTAATAACATTGGTATAATTCGGGTCTAAAATTCTCCAAATTTGTTTTAAAGACCAAAAGAACTTTCTTTGAAACTTCAAGTTTTAATTCCTCTTAAAAAATGAAAAGACTTATACAATTATATCAAAAAAAAAAAGAAGAAGATAAGTTCATGTACAAGGATCTCTTAAAATATTAAAATGACTAAGTATAAGGTACATAAAAGAATAGACTTTTATAAATTCAAATGCCTTAAGTGTTTCTTGATCTACATAGTTTTGTTCTTCGCGTGAAAGGCACGAATTAATTTTATTTGTCTACGTTTTTTCAATATCACTTGATACTTCACTTTTTTCTGTGGTATGTCTTTAACATAATTAATTGAATGATTTTATATTGCTTTTTTTAACATATTAGAACCTTTTTAATTCAACAAGAAAAAAATTCAATGTCATAATGAGTATAGAAGCATTTAGTTTATACTCAAAAAAAAATTTTGAACGATGAACATAATAATATTTTCTCTCAATAATAAAAATGGCATTATTCTGTTCATATTATGTTTGAAATTTTTACTAGACCAAAAATATCAAAAAAATAATATAGAAGGACCTATTGCTTTTATTTGGACAATTTGCATTGAAAACTATTATAAACATCGTATAATAAGATAAAGACAAAACTTGTATCTTAAGACTATTCAAAAGGTTGGCCCAACCTTTGATGATTAACCAAATTTGGGAGTGTTATGGTGTAAGATCAGTTGTTTCTTAAGCTTTGGCCCTGTTTAACAATCAGCTATTTATATTAGCTATTAGCTGATTCTTTCAATGGTCAACTAATAGTGGATTATATCAGCTGATTTACCAATGGATAATACCACATATTTATTCAAGTTGTTTAGTATAATTAACTGTTTAGCATTAGTTTTTTATGTATAAAATGACTTATAAATGCATGGCTTTAAAAAAACATAAGTACATTGGTATTATATCTTAGTATTTATTTGAATATTTTCATTAGAATTTAGATTTTAGATATTTAATTTTACAAAAAATAAGTTTATAACTCTAATAAAAAACATAGAACACATAATAATAATAATAATAATAATAATAATTGATTAATTATTTCATTTAATTAAATATTTTTTATAATTTATAAATTAATTAAACAATTTTTGAACTTTAATTTAACAATTTGTAAGTTTTTTTAAAAAATTAAAATTGAAATGAAAAAAGAGTCTTGTGTCACTCCTGCGAAAATTATAAGCATAATCAAAAGAGTCACCTATGACACTTGATGTCACGAGCTTGATAGTTATATTTTTAGAGCAAAATGAATTAGATGGTAAATAATGTTTGACAATTACGAATGCTCTATTAAGGTTTGTGGGTATTCTTTTTTTAGGGCACAATGATTATTAATGCCCAATTATTACCAGCTAAACACCGAAACTCTCCTATATTGGAGTTTTTAATTTTCAACTTATTAGGTTGAATCAGCTAACCCAATTAGCTAATAACCAAACAAATTTTTTAGTTCACCCTCCAATCTACTAAAATATGGTTGAACAACCATCTACCAAACAAGGTGCTCTTTTTTAAATTGACAGCTTATTTCATTATGTCTTGTGTTTATGACTTGTTAAATATTTGGCTTCTTTTGTTTCATTATTTTAACCATAATCTAAAATAGTTTGCGTTTTACTAGCTCGATCTTAATCCTCTTCTAGAATTTTATCGTCTGACTTTTAGAAAATCTTATGCTTTGATTTCTTCTTTTGCATGTATTGAGTGAGCTCGACAATAGGAGAATTTCTAATGATCGATGCTAAATGCAACAAGAAAATACAGAGTTGATTCGCTTTCTTGGGGTCAATTTGTTGCACTTTGGGTGTTGGGATTTCAATTTTTTATTCTTCATTGAATCATTAAAAATTTTAAGTTCTTTCTTGTTTATAGTTTTCAATACTTTGTTTTTTTTTTAACCGCCTAGTATTATATTTTAGCATTCTGCAAAAGCCTAATTACTATTATTAGTTCAAATTTTGGACCATGTAATTTTGATTTGCTTGTGATCGTGTGTACTTGTGATTTTCACATCCGTTTATTGTGGTTCCCATTTTAGGATTTAATATCAATCCTTGTTTTCTTTTTTAAGTAATATTATAGTCATTTAGGGACTTGCTAGGTTTGTCTCCTATATGTTGGAACTCGACCCGGAGACCGGACCCCAACTGTTGGATCCGAGACCCAACTACATGGAACTTATACTAATCACACTTGCTTGGA
>JANJEY010010238.1:0-10438 GCA_024703695.1 Erythroxylum cataractarum
CCATCAATTTAGGATACCAATTTCAACACATCAATCAAAATTAAGTCCGAAATGTATGTATTTTAATTGACTTATCACAAATTTGTAAGGCTCCATCTTGCTTCCTTTGGAGCAAAACTAGAGCTCTATATGGGGCTTTAGATGGTTGGATGTATCTCACTTCCAACAATTCACCAAGTTACTTATGTGGTTCCACCAACTCTAATGGTGACATCTAATAAGGGGCACGGGCACGAGGTATCGCACCTAGCACCAGATTGATCTTATAATCAATTTCACAACAAGAAGGGAGAGTTGTCAATAACTCCTCCGACATCACATCCTCAAGAGGTATCACCATCATGTTACACATCCTATGCCAATTCCTCATACTCAAAGGAACATTGTATGCAGCTCCTACCATTGTTTGTACTTTCACTATGGGAGTTTTCACGTTTGTAAAGGTCTTGCTAATCATCAACCTAAACTTTTGCACTAGTCGTTTTACAACAAAGGAATGAGCGGCACTCGTGTCCATCATAGTAGTTAGTTCCTTTCCATTGACCTATATCTTAACATACATAAGGTCCTCAAATGGAATTACTTCTATACTAACCACATTGAGTAAGCATATAAATTTAGCCCAGCTTCCGAGTGATCACTTTCACCATCTACATCCACTATTAAAGCATTCAACTTCTCTTTTCTTAGATTCACAGGCATAGTGACAACCACCGCATAAAAATCAACCTCGATTTTTCTTAAAAGACTTCTCATCTTGTTTAGGTTGCCCAGTTTGTTTAAACTTTCCTTCGTAATCATTCTCCTTTTTCTCGCCTTAGTCTTTCTTTTTCTTTCCTTCACACTTCTCTTGGTAAATGCCTTTTGATTTTTTAAAGGAGGAAGAGGCATTGGATTCCTTTGGCACTCTGATATCTACCAAAGCATCTACATTTGCAATTACACCCACAACATCCTTGACATTTTGCCTTCACAACATCATTTGTGCCCAAGGTTGTAATCTCGACATGAAGTTGAATAGCTTGTCCTCATGTGACATATTCTCAATATCAAGCATTAAGGAACTAAATTTCTTAACATAATCCCTTATTGGACCATCATGTTTCAACCATTTTAAAGCGCCCTTTGTAAGCTAAATAGTATTGCTTGGAAGGAATTGATCCTTCAACTCCTTTTTCTTCCTCTCCCATGTATCAACAAGAGGACGACCAACACTAATCTTGGTAGAGGTTTAAGTTCTCTACCGTAATTTGCATCTTCATCTAGATACCTCATTGAAACATTCACCTTTTCTACATCTGGCACTTTAATAGCTGCAAAATACTGCTCCATATCCCACAAGAAGTTCTCAAGCTCCCTAGCATTCCAAATGCCCTAAAAAACTTTTGGCTTACGCACCTTTAGCATGGTGCTTTCAACATGTCCTGCATCTATAGTTGTGATCGCATGTCTAAGGATAATCATCTTAAAATTAGCATCTTCTCGCATTTTAATCAATTCAGCCACTTAATCTCACAATGTTTGGATTTTCCCTTCCAAAGCTTTAAAAATTCATGCATAAGATGAGACGTATTCTTCAACCGTAGTTAAAGGACCAATGAGCACTTCCACCTTCCTGACACAATCTGTATGATTACTACCACCCGTCATTGAATCACCAACATGACTCTGATACGAACTATTATAAAGACTTTGCAAAGAACTCCAAATTCGTTCATAAAATGCATCAAAGTCTAAGTACGATATTTGAAATCCTGAAATTCGACCCAACCTTACCAAATCCCTCATGTTTAAGTTGTTTTCCATAAAGGCAAAGTAAACCAACAAAATTCACTTTGCCAATACAATAGAATGGATAGTATTAAGAAGAGAAAATGTAGATCACTTTACAACAAAATTGCCAAACTTTATATTAATCACAATTGATACAAAGGATACAAAGCTCCAACTCTCTATAATGAGTGAAGCCTTACTCAAATGAGCTATTTATATGCTTTAGGAGATTTGTTAGGCAAGAATACAAGAAAGTGATATGATATTGTTCACCTCGTTATGATATTGTAATAATAATGGATGTCACGACATCTCATGTTCTCAGCCAATCCAATCCTAAACCTCTTTAATATCTCCTTTTCAATAAAATGCAAATGCCTTGTTACTAAATTAAATTAAAACATCTTCATCTATTAGTAATATGATAGAAAGAAAATAGAAAAAGTAAAACAAACATTTTATGGCTATGTTTACAATCGTGAGAGAAGAAAAGTGGAATAAATTAATTATTTCATTTATATTATAAGACTCTAAGTTTTAAAATTTTGAATTATAATTCGATAAAATTTAAAAGTTTATAAATATTTTTAATGCTTGTTAATTGAGCTTATAGTTGATATTAGATGTTTAAAATTATACAATTGATTAATTATTAATATAACACTTAATGAAGAATATAAATTTTGGTAAAATAATATATTTATTTAATTTGTTGTCATCACTAAACACTATTTTGTATTTTAAACATAACTTTTAACAAAAATGTTAAATTAAGGTGTCTCAAAATACAATGAAAATTTAAGAGGATTTTTATAAGTTTAAGAAAGGAAACTAGAGTTGATATTACCAAACCAAGTTGATAAAGCAAACACGTGTAAGAGGGGGTTAATAGTGTGTGATTGAAAATTTTTGTAAATTATTATCAATTTGTACAAAAGCTAGCGACTGCTAAAATTTTAAAAGAAAGGAACCTTTTGCAATTTCAAAACAACAATAGCTACTGTACGAAACTTTAAAAGCTAAGGAAAGAGAAAGAATGACAACCAATTTATATTGGTTAAGCTTTTAACCAAGACTACACCCAATCCCCAAGTATTCTAATTGAGTATTTCACTAAAATCTCCAAGTAGTGATCGGACGAGCCTCTCCAAGCTCACAAGTACATCTTTTACAAGGTTATTCAACCTTCCTTACTAGTAATATTTGACCAACCTTTATAATTATAAGCTCTCAACAATTTAATGACAATTGGTCAATGTGAGCTATAATGAATAATCTCTTTTAATAGAGTATTTTCACTAACCAAAGCATAAAAGGTAGATAAAAATATGACTTTCGAGAGTGGGTGTATCTACTACTGATATATTTTTGGAAATTACCTGTAATCTTTATAATCATGACTAAAAGGAGCCTCTTACTACCACTAAGTAGTAGGAGCTTATTGTTTGTTGAAATGAAAGGAACTTATATGCTAGAAAGAGTTAAGCATATGAATATCAAGCATCCATCAGCCTATATCAAACAAGTTCATCATATTATCAACGACAAATTCCAAAGCATGTTTTAGTGCGAGAAAGAGTTAAGCATATGAATATCAAGCATCTATCAACCTATATCAAGCATGTTCATCATATTATCATCGACATATTCCAAAGTATGTTTCAAAGCTTATTCAAGGATATTCAAATCTTTCATGATATATCAAATATAAAAAATATATGAAATATCAAAATATATGTCTACTATCCTCCTTTTTCATTATCAAAAAGACTGGGAAAGAATATGAACATATCAAGCAAAATAAATATGCACCATAATCAAAAATAGGCAAAGCAACACAAATATCCAAGATTAAAGAAAAAAATTGGTCCTAAAGAACTTTAAAAAAAATTATGTTTGTCGATGAAAGTATTCTTTGAGAGTAGCTATGAGGATCATAAGTAGGTTCTTCATTTCATTGATTCGTTCTTGCATGTTGATCATCTAAACATTCATTTGATCTTGAGTGAACCTGATATCCCATAACTATTGTTGGAAAGTAAGAGAGTTAGCATCCTAGGAGGTAATAGGATTTTGTTGGGTGAAGTGCTTAAAATAATGTTTCAACAATGGAGATTGGCTTATCCACAAGAATATGAAATGCTAGTAGCAGCTTCAGATGACACATAGATCGTATTTTCGCAAATACGAAGAATAATAACCTTGGAAGATCCATGCCAAGGATCTACTGCATTTCAAGATCGAGCCTATGCAGATTTAGAACAACTAAACTGCAAAGACATAAGAAATGTTGCACAATTTCTAAGGGAATATCTAGCACTGGCGTCTATGTCAGGTAGATCATATCTCAGCCCTGAGTTATCAGAAAAGTTCTTTAGAAAACTTCCTGAATTATATGGAAAAAGAATTGAGGAAGAATTCAAGAAGAAACATCCAGGCAATAGAATAGGTGTAATGCCAAGGATACATTTTACTTGGTTATACCTAAAAGAAATGTGCAAGGAAGCTGCCATGCAAAGAGGATTAAAGGATCTAAATTCTCTTTGTACACAAATACCCATCCCAGGGTACTACAAAGAAAATAAGAAATATGGTCTCCGAAAGGCAAAGTCCTATAAAGGAAAACCACATGAAACTCATGTGTGTATTTTCAAAAGAAAGAAACCGCCTACCCATAAATGTAGATGTTACACTTGTGGAGAAACAGGACATTATGCTCGAGACTGCAAGAATCTAAAAGGAAACATTGCAAGAGTTGCAATGATGAAAGAATTGCAATTACCTGAAGATTGGGATATTGTTTCAGTTGATATGAATGAACCTGATAGTGATGGAATATTATCAGTTTCAGAAGGAGAAGATCCTGATCATCAAGCAGTGTTAAACACTCTGACCATAGAACATTCAGAATTCTTAATGGTTATCACTGATAACAAAGAAATAATTGATAGAAGGTATAATAATTGGTTGGAAAATGTAACACTTCCAGAATGTATGGAAGCATGTGCTCACAGATGGGAACATAATTAACCTATCAATCATAAAGAATGGGGAAAATGTGCATACTGTAAAATGAAGACAATTGAGTACATGAGGATACACTGCAATATACTAATATTTCCATCCTTTTGTAGAAGTCTGTATAATGTTGGTATACTCTGTTATGAGCTTCTGAATAGTGGCAAGATTAACAAATACGAGCTCAACTACATTCAGATACAGAAATGAAAACCTGTTGGACTTTTTATGTTGTTCTAGTTAATAATAGTCCTGAAGAATATTTTGTGGATACAGGACATCAAATAGCTCAGATTATTTTTGAGCAATATTTTGTGCCACAAATTCAGATAGAAGATGAAATATCTGAAACAGAAAGAATGTCAAGCCCGCTTGACAACAAAGAATTAATTCTCTTTAGACAATCTAAAGAAGAATTAAAAGAAAATAGAGCTAATATCTTAGCTCTAATAGAAGAAAGAACTGGCATACCAAAGGCAAAAATCAATAATCAGCTATATAATTTTGACGTACAATTCATAATACCAGGATGTAAAGAATTTGTTCTAAGAGCAATATTGGACACAGGAGCTATGAAATGTTATGTCAAAATGGATGCAATTCCTGCTGAGGCAAAAGAAAAAACTAGCTATGCAATGGAGATTTTTGGTGTTAATTCTGTTTTTAAAACAGAATATAAGCTAAAAAATGGAATCATGATTATTGGGGAAAATACATACAGAATACCCTTCACATTCTGTATACCCATGAATTCTCAAGATGGTATCCAGGTTATAATTGGATGTAACTTTATTCGAGCTCAACAAGGAGGTATAAGACTGGAAGGAAATACAGTTACATTCTACAAAAATTTGTCAAAAGTTTCGACAAGTATGGAAATAAAGATAGCTACACTAGCTATTCCAGAATTAGAACTAGATATTGATGAATATTATACCGTAAAGGACATGGTATATTATAACATTGGAAGGAGTATTCCTGAATACTCAAAAGAAACAGAAAAAGCTTTAAAAGAATTAGAGGATCTTGAGTTTATTGGGAGAAATCCTCAAAAGCATTGGGCCAGGAATAGAATATTATGCAAAATAGAGGTAATCAATCCGGATCTTACTATTGAAGATAAGCCTCTTAAGCATGTTACCCCTCTTATGGAAGCCCAATTCAGAAAACATATCCAAACTCTTCTGGACTTTTGGATTCGTTAGACCATCATCATCAAGACATAGAACAATGGCCATGATGGTATATTCTGGTACTTCAATAGATCCGAAAACAGGAGAAATTAAACATGGCAAAGAAAGGATGGTTTTCAACTACAAAAAGCTGAATGAAAGGATGGTTTTCTTTTAACATTTAAATTTTGTTTGTTCCATGGATTATAGATGGTTGGTTATGGTTATTTTAGTATCAGGCGAGATCTAAAAGCAGCTATTAAGTATAATGATCGAGACAATTCTAGGTATAAGAAACAAATTGAAAAGGTTGAAAAGAGGATTGAAAAATACAAGGCTATTCTCAAAGATCCAAAATTAGATGTACGCATAGATCATCCTCAGTTTAGAGAAGCGGAGCAGATAAAGCAACAGGCTTATTATCTTCTTGGAGATAGTAAATACCTGATAAGTGAATGTAAGCTTGTAATAAATTTCAACCTGATAAGGAATGGATATTATATGTCCAAAATGAAGATGCTGATAGATTGACTGTTTATAATCTGTAACTTATATATTTTATAAATAAGATAAGTAGCTACGCCGTGCGGATTTCAGAATAGCAAAAGTAGAGTACCCATTTGAAAGACAAGGAAGGGTGTAAGAGGGGAAATTGAGTTAAGAATTCCAAAAAGGGAAAGTACTTGTTTTTATTTATAAAACATTTGAGTGATAGGTTTAAACAATCAATTGACAATTATTACAAAAATAGAAGGAACTTGGAATATTTGTAAACAAGAACAAGCTCAAAGCCTGCTAACAAAGACCTTGCAGGATATATTCGAATAGAAGAATTGGTCAGACGGGCCAGCAACCCAACAAAGAAAAGGTCCTCGCCTGTAACAATAGAGGAAAGAAATAGTCAACATTTCTGTCACTTCGGAAACACCCAGTTACCAATTTCGGATCTCTCGGATCCAAAAGCATATCGTCCACTTGATAACCTTCCTTTGGACAAACAACAAAAATGTTTGTTGGATGCCATTTGGAAAGCCAATAGTAGCGGACAAAAACAACGAGCTTGTTGTGCACTTCAATATTATTTCAGCAAAATCATGGATCCACCATTGGGTGAGAGTTTCTCTTATTATGCACTTATCAATGGTCCGGGAAGAGGAATCTACTGCTATTATTCATCATTACTTAAGCATACTATCAATATGGCAAAACCTAAATTCAAAGGTTTTTATGCTTTTAATGAGGCTGTTGAGTATATGATGCATTATGTGGATTCTGAAGAAGAAATATATATTGAACAAGAACCCCGAGAAGGTCCCTTAAACGAGGTACATAATCAAGAGATCATTCGTCTTCAACAAGAAGTGGAAGAACTCATGGGAACAATAGAAGAACTAAGAAAAGAACAAATTAACCATGAGAAAGAAATGGGTACATCACAAGACCCATTCAGTCAAAAGGATGAAGGTATCAGCCAAGCTTATTTACATCAATCAAATTCATCTGATGAAGACAAAGAAATCCTCTCAATAATCGAACTACAGAATGGGTATCCAGCATTAGTTCGTCCAAAAGAATCAATCATGACCGACAACATAAAAGGAAAGGTCCAAAGAATCAATAAATGGACAAAAGAAAAAGTTGACAGCTTTCAACTGTCAAAAGAAAAAGTAGGAATCTTTTAATAGACATCTGTCTATTCTTTGTAAATTATTAGTCTACTTTTAATAATTGACGACCATCTGTCGTATCTTTTAAAGTGGAATACTTGTTTAAAAGAAGATAATAATTGAGATAGCTTGCATCAATCGTCTACGAGGGCCCAGAGCGCACCCGGATTGATGAGTCATCTCCAATTATTTTCTTACTTTTGAAGTCTATATAAGTCTGTGATTTGTATCCAGAGAACACATCGGTAGCAATCACAAATGCTCCGAAATTGTCTTGTTCATAAAATCTCTGATAAATAAAAGTTTTCGTTTTTAAGTTACTCATTGCAATACTCCCCACTATTATATAGGAATTATAATAGTGTCTTGGAAGATCATCAACTAGGAAATCAATCTTGGTAACAGAATTAACACCAGATATCTCCATTGCATAGCTGATTCTTTCTTTTGCCTCGGTAGGGATTGCATCCATTTTGACACAACATTTTGTAGCTCCAGTATCTAATATTGCTCTTAGTACAAATACTCAACAGCCTCATTATAAGCATAAAAACCTTTGAATTTAGGTTTTGTCATATTGATAGTCTGCTTAAGTAATGATGAATAATAGCAGTAGATTGCTCTTCCCGGACCATTGATAAGTGCATAATAAGAGAAACTCTTACCCAATGGTGGATCCACGATTTTGTTGAAATAATATTGAAGTGCACAGCAAGCTCGTTGTTTTTGTCTGCTACTATTGGCTTTCCAAATAGCATCCAATAAACATTTTTGTTGTTTATCCAAAGGAAGGCTATCAAGTGGACGATATGCTTTTGGATCTGAGGGATCCGAAATTGGTAACTGGGTGTTTCCGAAACGACAGAAATAATAATAATAATAATAATAATAATAATAATAATAAAAAGATAATAATAATAGAAATAATAAGATAATAATAATAATAAGAATAATAATAACAATAATAATAATAATAATAACAATAATAATAATAATAAAAATAATAACAATAAGATAAAATATTAATAATAAAAATAAAAAAGATAATAATAATAGAAATAATAACATAATAATAATAATAATAATAATAATAATAATAGAAATGAAAACCTGTTGGACTTTCTATTAACACATGGAGTCAAGGCAATTGCAGGAAAAGAAGTTACTCATTGCAATACTTCCCACTATTATATAGGAATTATAATAGTGTCTTGCAAGATCATCAACTAGGAAATCAATCTTGGTATCAGATCAAAGGTATGAGCAACTAAAATTCAATTACTTTGACTCCATGTGTTGATAGAAAGTCCAACAGGTTTTCATTTCTGTATCTGAATGTGGTTGAGCTTGTATTTGTTAGTCTTGCCACTATTCCTCTTGTAATAAGCATATTAGCTTCTCCTTCTACCCAAGATTCATATTCTTTTGTTTTGACAACAATTTCCATTCTTTTGTAGAAATCAGTAATTGACATCATTTGATTTGGTAAAAAGTAAACCAATTCTGTTCCATTTGAGAGGTCAATCTCCATTTGGCCTAGAATTCCTCGTTCATCACTACCCCATCTTCTATCTCTAATTACAATGAGTGCTTTTACTCCAGCATTTCTTTTGTGTAATGCAAATACTCTAATCATGATCATTCCAAGATGAATATGATCAAGACCTTCCATTTTCAATTTTTCATATGATTCTTTTGTAATCAGTTTCATTTCTTCTTGATCATTTGATCTAATGATCAATTTCTTTTCTTCAGAGTAATGTTGATATACTCTATTGTGAGCTTCTTGCCAATTGGAAGTATAGAGAACTTCTGCAGGAACCATAGATGCTCTTCTTTGATTGGAAATGCTTAGTTGATGATTAGGATCTATATTCATTTCCAATACTCTATTTCTGTTGCTATTTCCCCTTAGATGGTTTATAGCATTTCTTACAGCTTGTCTGTACCGTCGATAATCTCTAATTTGATCTTCTTGTGTTGTGGACAAAACTGTATTTCTTTCGGGATTCCTAATAGGAATTAGTCCCATATTTCTTTCTTTCGCAGTTCTAGGTACTTCAAGAGAAATACTAGGTCTAGAACTTGTACTTCTTCTGAAACTCATTGGGATTTTGATTTTGCTAGCTTAGCTTTTTTCTGAATTGAATATTTCTTGCGGATTTTTGAAGAAATATATCTTTCTTGTTACAAGAGGAGGTGTTGTATCTCTTTCTGTAATTTTTAGCTTTGAGACTTCTTATTTCCAGAGGCTCAACTTAAAGAAAAGAAAGGTCTAAGATCATGGTTAGGAATTCTTAACTATGCACGAAGCTATATTCCTAAATTAGGAATATTAGTAGGACCACTATACAATAAGACTGCTCCCAATGCAGATAAGAGAATGACAAGCATGGATTGGGATATAGTCAAAAGAATCAAAGAAATAATCAAAAGTCTGCCAGATATGGAGCTACCTCCACAAAATGCATACATTATTATTGAAACCGATGGACGTATGAAAGGATGGGGAGGAATAGCAAAATGGAAGGAATCAAATAATGACCCTAGGTCAACAGAAAAAATATTTGCATATGCAAGTGGAAAATTTGATATGATAAAGTCAACAATCGATGCAGAAATTGCTGCTTACATAAATTCTTTGAACTCCTTCAAGATCCAATACTTGGATCAAAAAGAAATTACCCTTAGAACAGACTGTCAGGCCATCATCAGTTTTTATAATAAACATTCCCAAAATAAACCATCTAGAATTAGGTGGATTAATTTTACGGATTTTATTACTGGCACTGGAGTGAATATCATCTT
>JANJEY010010252.1:0-10437 GCA_024703695.1 Erythroxylum cataractarum
GGTGGCGGGAACCCTGGTGGCCCCATTTGTGGCCCCATTGGTTTTGATGCCCCTTGATTCTTCCAAGAGAAGTTCGGATGAAATCTCCAACCTTCATTGTATGTGTTTGAAAAGGGATCTAACCTTTGACCCTGCCTAGTGTTGTTCACATAGCTCACTTCTTCTTCAGTCAGAGCGGTCTCAATGTTCATACATCCCGCTGCTGCATGCCCAAATCTCCCACATAGAGTACACGGGTCGCAACTGGACTTATTATCATTCATCAGCACATTCAACTTCTTATTGATTTCTGCGACTTGATATGCCATATCCGACTTGGACCTTACTTCATTCAAAGTTACTGCCTTGTTGCGGGTTACCTTACAATGTGAGTTCTCGGCAACCTTTTTGAAGATATTCCATAGCTCTTGAGAACTCAAATCACTTATATTACCCCCGGCATTCAAATCTACCAACGTTTGGTTATGGTCAGACAGTCCACAATAGAAAAACTGAATCAACGAACACATATCAAATCCATGATGAGGGCATTGATTTAGGAGATCATTGAATCTTTCCCAAGCCTCATGAAACTTTTCTCCGTCTTTCTGTGAAAACCAATGTATCATTTTCCGGAGTTCCAAAGTTTTATGAGCTGGGTACCACTTCATCATAAAGGTCTCCATTACCTTCTCCCAAGTATCAAGGGAGTCCACTTCCAAACTCAGCAACCAATTTCTAGCTAAACCCTTCATGCAATAAGGGAAACACCTTAATCTCAATTCATCCTCCGTCAGTCCATACAATGAAAGTGTTTGGACTGTCGCATAAAAATCCCTCATAAAGGCCAACGCATCTTCGCTAGGCATCCCATTAAATTGTGGCAACATAGACAAGTGGATTTGCTTCAACTCATAATTCCGTGCAGCCGCAGTCAACCTAATACACGACGGATTCCCTGCAATGAAAGGCATTTGGTAATCCCTAATCCTCCTAATCGTTGGATTGACAACCACTGGTTCAGCTTGGTTTTCCTCATTAAATTGTTCATTTCCTAATTTAGGTTCTTCGTGCAACTCTGGGAATTGGTTATTGAGAGCCATTTCTCTTCTCCTTTGTGCGTTGTTCCTCCTGCACGTTCGTTCAATTTCTGGATTGAATTCAACCAAGGGTTCGTCGTTCGTTCTTCACGAATGCCTCAAATGCATGTAATTCCTGAAACCAAACAAAGGCAAGGTTCACAATTCAGTAGAGGAGAAGGAATTCCAACAATAGACAGACAAATAATACAAATAGCTAGACTAAAAGAGACTTTAAACAAAAAGGTCCCCGACAACGGCGCCAAAAACTTGATTGATATTTTCTGCAAGTGCACAGAATCGTCCTAATACCCGCACAGTGAGTATTCTAAAGTCGTCTCCCTTAAGGACCAATTCATTTACACGTCAATTTTACCTAACTGATTGCATTATATCAACAGAAAAGTGTAAAAATGATTGAAAGTAGATTGATCAATTGAATTGCAAGAACTGAACAAACAATCAGAAAATTGGTTTAATTAATGATTAAAACTAGGGAGAGGGATTCACTCAATTGAAAGGATAAGTTGCACAGCATGGAATGGGTTGAATGCTGGCTAAGAAAGCAGTGGCACTAATAAACCTATAACCTTTCTCAAGGTATAAAGGAGCATTTAGTTAGAAATACCCATTTCTCAATGTAATATTCTTCTAACAAAATCTACTCAGCACAAGCCACTTCAAGCTCTCACCCTAGCCCAGGTTATCTCTAACTCTAAACTCAAGGTGTTCATCTTCCTAAGGCATGAAACATGGGTTACTCTTCAGCATACCCAATGCTTCCTAAAAATGTATCTATGGAGATCAAGCATAGAAACATAATGAAGTGCAAGAAGATAAACAAAGCCCAGAAATTCTCATTAACATTCAACCATCCACATTGTACCAAACTTCCTTCAATTAAGTTACATCCCTCACCCTAAGTGAGGTTTAGTTCCCAAACATGGCAACAAACATCATACACAATAAGAAGCTCAACATTAGAAGAAGTAGAGAGAGAAAGTAGCAGAGAAGTGAAAAATGAAGCTTCAAATCCTTTTTGGGAAAAAAATCCCAAAATCCTCCCTCTTCCTCCTTTTTAGTGCCTCCTACTGTAGTATTCTTCTCGTTGTCCTCCCCTTTTTTAGGTCAAACCCCCCAGTATTTATATCTCATACACTCTAAAAAAATTTAACTTTTCGAAGTAGGGGTCTGCTGCCGCTGCATGTCCGTTAAACGGACATGTGTGTCCGTTTAACGGACACTCTCGGGTCTGGGAATTGTTGTTGTCGCTTCATGTCTGTTAAATGGACATGTGTGTCCGTTTAATGGACACTCTCGGGTCTGGGAATTTCTTTTGCCAGATGATGTCCGTTAAATGGACATGTGTGTCCGTTTAACGGACATGGCCTAATTCTTTACTTTTATGCTTTTGAACTCAGAGTCTTCTCGGAAGTTGCAGAACTCGAAATTCTCCATATACTCATCCTCAATTGGCTTGGGTCTGGCATCTCCAAGGGAAATTATGCCCTTTTTCCCTAAATCGAGCATTTGTACCTACAAAGTAATAAACTCGGAATGTGAGCGAATTTACTGAATAAAACTTCAATTCTAATCAAATAAAATAGTCAAATTGAATCTAATTCATTCTCAACTCATCTACATAATTTGACTTATCAGATGTATGACATTGTGATAAAATAATTGAATGGTGTGTATGATCATGTTATGCCATTGCATTGAGTCATGGCATTTTGCATAAAGAAAAAGCATGAGAATATGAGATTGTGAATGGTTGAATTAAGCATGGAATTTGATTGTGTTTGGGTGAGAGAGGACCCATTTCATAGTCACGTGCAAGTTGACATAAAGCCTTCTCCTGGTTGCCCGCTTGTAGCCCACGAGATCCGAAAAGTGGATTCGTTTCGTTTACGGAGTAAACCTCAGTTTCTCTGTTTTATTCCACGGAACCCTAGAGCCAATTGTTTATGCATTTGCATTTTGATGTGTTAAGCTATAATGACATTTGTGTGTTATGTTTTGATTATGTATTGAGTTATGAGTTATGAATTGGAATTGTGAATGTTGAACTTACTTTGCAAGATTAAGAAATGATATGGTTGTAAATATGAATATTTACATATATATTTGATTATGTGGCTTGTTACTAATAGCTATAAATATCTTAGCCATCAAGCTATGTGGCTCAACCCAATATTTTTTCCACTCTTCAGGTGCAGATCGAGAAGATCAGTGATCCTTGCGAGGCAATTGGATAAATTCCAAGATGGTTAGTTTTTGTACTAAGTTAATGGCTAGACTTTTGAATAGCTTTATAAGCATATTGAACATTGAGAATCCAATGAATTTTTGTAACTTGGGTTAAGATTTTGATGTAATGTCGATATGTAATTAAAGCTATATATGGAAGCTATATATGAACTTCATTTTGATTTGGAAATGAATTAAGTAATGAAGAAGTTCTGTTATGGATGTGCTTATTATCTTGTAGTCTACATTTCATATTTCAAGTTTTCCATAGGGGTAAAAAATTGTGTACTGACTTCAGGGGAAAATTTGGAGTGATCTAGGTAGAACTAGTAAAATTATTCTACTTAGAATTTGTAGACAATCTTTTTAGCTTTCCAACGATATAAACTTTTTAAGTTTTGGATATCGTAGTGGAAAGTTATAATCTTTACAGGTTGTGATGTTGCATAGGATGTGTGTATGTGACAGCTATGGTGATTCGTCTTAATTTCGCACTGTCTTAATTTGGATTGTCTTAGTTTGATCGTCTTAGTTTGACCATCTTAGTTTGGACAGTCTCATTTTGACCGTCTTAGTTTGACCATCTTAGTTTGTCCGTCTTAGTTTGTCCGTCTTAGTTTGGATAGTCTTAGTTTGATCGTCTTAGTTTGACCGTCTTAGTTTGGATCGTCTTAATTTGATCGTCTTAGATTAACCATCTTAGTTTGACCATCTTAGTTTGTATCATCATCTTCTGTCCTATTTCTGATCCTTTTATAGGAAAAATCTCGCTTTGTGGTCTTCATGAAAGTTGTAGATTTAGAAGTCTTCTTTATGGCAATTGCCCCAAGAGAGGTACAAAATGTTTAAGGACATAAACATGTTGGATTTTGTGCTCCATAACTTCCTCATCCGACCTCCGAATGAAGTGATTCTTGAAGCGATAGATTCCTAAGACATGTATCTACCTCTCAACAAAAATTGGTGGCTTTTGGTGTTGAATTGGAAAATATTGATGGAAATAAAATGAGGGTTCATTGAAATAACCCTCCAAGGAAACCCGCTCATGCTTTATGACTCCGGATCGATTGTTGGGCTTCAGAAACGGGGCTCAACAATTAAATCATAAGAATTGATTAATTTTTATTATTCAATTTATATATATTATAAGTATGATATCTTCTTCTATTATTATTTTGCATGATTGTTTTGTTTGATTATAATAATGCCTATTAGTTTACATTTTGATTCAATCTATAACAAAATTAGATATTAATGTCATAATAATCTTATCTCTATAATTTATGAAGCAACTAAGTTTTAGGGAATTTTTAACCAAGATTTCCTAGATTATATAGAGAAAAAATGGCTGAATTGTATACAACTATGGATGTTTTGTGTTTTTTTTTCTACTTTATAGATCTTTCTAAGTCTTTAAATGGATATCTAATTATATCTTTAAAGTGTTTTAAATGTTGTTTAATAGCTAGGGTTTCTTAGATTATTATTCTCTTCAAGTGAGTGTGGACTAATTTAAGATTTTTTGTTGTTTTTTTTAGGAAATCGATGAATAATATTATATCTATAATAGAAATTATTACAAAGTTTGGAAATAACAAGGAGAATCTACTGTCCTTTACCTAGGAGACGAACAGGACTTACAATTCTATTACAAAGAATTTAAAGACAAAATAGCAGGGATCACCATAATAACTACCTTTAGCCCTTTATATATACCATTGTGCCTTCATACTATCGATGAGAAGATGTCCAGCATTATTAGCTAGAATAGTAGGTTTAATCTAGTTCATAATAGTCTCAATTAGTTGATATTTAGTTACCTTTTTGTGCTTATAGATTCAACTATTTCTCTCCTTCATAACATGTAAATAGTAGTATTAAATGCCAGTTTACATAGGAATGCATTTGCTTTGCCCAAAGAGGAATAGCTAATGAATCGCCTCAAGGTAAGTTCCCATTCGTAATTCAGGTTAGTTATCTCTTTAGAATACACATACTCAAAAAACAAATGATTCTGATCCTTATCGTCATTATGGCATAAGTCACAAGTTGTTTCATTCGGCCTAAAACACCTACTGTTAGTCCTCAATCGATTTTTGATAGCTAATCAAATAATAAACATATCTTTGGGATTTAAAGCCTTCTTCTAAATGAGGTTATACCATGGAACCTCCATTATTTTATCCCTAAAAATCTTATGACATGAGTGATTAGTGAAGTGGATTTGAGGGTTAAGACTCCAATAGATGATATCCTCTAATCCCGTTTCTCCTAATTGTGAAATATATTCTCTCAGGGTGGTGAAACCCCTGAAGCTACCATACCATTCACCATCTTCAATAAGGACAGACACTTTTGACTCAATGGGCATATGCTCCTCAACTGTGCAAAAGAAGGATTGCGTATTAGGGGACTGACTTTAAGCGAGATATCAAACCAAATCCAAGTATTTCTTCCACCATTCACCCTATGTTTGATATGGGGATAAATGAAATGTTTAATATCGTAAGGAAATGAGAAGAGCTTTCTTTACAATTAAATTTGAATAATTATGTAATTATATTATTATAATCATTCCATCAAGTTAAAACTACCATTTTTATTATTGTTCAGAAGCACAAAAATAGTCTAGATACTTTTTGTGGGATGAACCTTTACTTTCACTACTAAATTGTTTTCAAGATATTTTATTTTTTGATATAGGTGACAACTTACTAAAATTTAGTATATTTACCATGGAGATAGCCTAGATATTTTTTTCTTGATTTAATTTATTTTTATCTATTTAATTTTCTATTTGGTTACTTATCTTTGTTTACTTAATCATGCATGAAAAGTATTCATTCCTCTCATCAAGTTGAATTGAAATTTTATCCAAAAGTAGGAAGAACCTTATGCAAGTTGAGGGA
This sequence comes from Erythroxylum cataractarum, assembly GCA_024703695.1. Taxonomy (NCBI): domain Eukaryota; kingdom Viridiplantae; phylum Streptophyta; class Magnoliopsida; order Malpighiales; family Erythroxylaceae; genus Erythroxylum; species Erythroxylum cataractarum. Next base: position 6,218 of record JANJEY010010252.1, read on the forward strand.
AGAATCTAGATACAAATCATATGAGAACAACTTAGTCCTAAATTCCTTATTTTGTAATGCCTTAGAGTCAGAATAAAAAAAGATTATCTTCGAATATTAGACTTTAATGGATTTGACTGCTCCTAACCTAATCAATAACCTTTATGTATTGAGTTTCTTGAGTTAAAAGTATATTTTGAATTAAAATCATGAGTAATACATTTTATTGCCTACTTTGCATGGTCTTGCAAGCGAAGATCTACATAAACACTTGAAGAATTTCTATGTAGCATGTTGTAGTATAAAGCCACAAAGGATAAGGTCCAGACATGTTAAGTTTTTAGATTTTCTCTTTTCTTTAGGAGACCCTCTGAAAATTGGTTTTTACTATTTATGGGCCATTTTTATACTTTACTAATCTAATAATTAACCAAGGAAAGATAACCTATTTCTTTGCACTAGTAAAATGGTAGTAGGGGCTAATCTCACAAGAAGTACACAAGTTCTATATCTAACTAGGGATGGCAATGGAGCCTAGGCCCAATTACCAAGCCTAAATCTAATCCTCATATTACTATCTAATCAATAATAAAGTCGAGTGGCTAATTGATTAAGTTAAAATGAAACTAAATACTAGGTACTTTAAGTCACCATAAGAACACTGCATAATAATCAAAAGATAATATCAATATTACAAGCATTTAAACTAGATTTCCCTTAATTTTAAATTATGTAATTAATTATATGAACTTTATTATTTAGACTGAGGAAGGTTCCTAGTATAGTGATTTATAGCTTCTTTATGTATAATAAGTTATTCCTAGATAGATTAACCAATATCTTTACCTGATTAACTCCTTGTAAAATGCAATAAGTTTTTTGAAATCCCAAACAAGGTCAACCTAATATCGAAAGAGTAATGTAGGTCTAAATTTAAATCCCCCTTCAATCATCAAGGTATGTGTCAAAGGCAAACTATACATATTTTCTCTTAACTACTTTTACATGTAGATCAAATCAAACCCAAGCTCTCGCTTGTATATGATCATATTAAAAAATATATAAATCTTAAATATAGAAACCTTTATTGAAAATAGAAATAAAAAATAAAAATGCATTAGGCTTCATCTAATCTAAATATTAAAGAATTTAACCAAGCCATTCTTACAAATATGAAAACAATAGTTCAAAGGAAGGAAAAACTCATTCTAATGTATTCCTTAATGGAAACATTGACCTTTTATTGGTGATTTCTTCTCTTGAATGACTTTTGATAAAATAATCTTCAATGTCCTCTTGCACTGTCTTTGGGTAGAACAATTCTAATCTTTATGAAAAAATAAAGTGAAGAATGAAAGATAAGTGAAAAAATGTTATCAAACTTCATGGAAAACAACCTTCAAATGTGTTATAAAGCTCTCTATGGGTAAGCGACTGTTAATCCTCGTGAAAAATATAGATGAAAGAAAAGTGACAAGGATTGCCAAAATTGTAATTAACACTACCTTTTATAATTTATATTTTCCACATACATGACGTAGGACACTATCACGTCCTAGTCCATGTATCCTTCTACTAAAATTCTAAGTAGTGAGTTAACTCAAACATGTTTACATCTTACGTTATATATCTTTCTATTAAAATTTTGAAGAGGGAAATGTGCTAAGATGCATCCATTTCTCAAATTATGTGTCTTTTTTTTTAATTCTCTTTATTGTATGGGTTCCGTTTAAATCGTGTAGTAGATTGTGTATCACATCTAGTCTTATTAAGGAGAAACATAGATTGGCCCATTTATGTGTTCAACTAAAAATAGTGCTTTCTTTATGTTTTGAATTTAAATCTCCTCTGTTTTTGGTTATCTTTGCTCATACAAAATTTCCATAATTACCTAAAACAAGATTAAAAAATTACTTAAATCAAGATAATTTGGTTTAAAATATAGTAAAATTCTAAATAAAATATATGCATTTTTTGTAGACATCAAATATCTAAACACTTTGAATTTTGCTTTTCTCAAGTAAGCCAATCTTAATCTCAATTAACAAAATCGAGTCTTAATTTTAGGGAAGTTTAACAAATCCATTAAAGCAATTAAAATTACTTATCATTAATCTAACTATAATTTTTATCAACTATCTAGGTCTTTAAAAACTTACACTAACATGAAATTATATTCAACCTAAATCAACAATCCTTTAAAAATTAACTTAATTCAAATAAGTAACCTTGTTTATAAAATAAATACAATTGAGTAATAAGTTTGTAGTTATAAGTACTTAACAAATTATATTAAAACATTAAACTTATATTTTTAGACTTGTCATGGAGTATTAAAGGCTTGTTTGAAACATCAACCTAGCTTATTGATATAGGGGTAAATTGAATACCTTTGGCTACTAAATTAAGTAACAATTTCAAATGGCTAGTAACACGACTCTTAATAGAGATCTTATTTTCTAGAAATTAAAATAATGTTATTGATAAGAAAAATGCCTTAATCAAATACAAAAAGTCAATGTTCTAGTATTGGGATGACAAGCTAAGAGTTATCAACATACAAGTAATAAGTAAGAAGTAAATAAAGGCCATAACAACTAGAAAGTGTGAACAAAATTAGGAAGTACTAACTGCATCTAATCATTCCCAAGGAAGCGGATAGCCTAATACCTATTATATGCCACACCTTACATATTTTATTGATGTTAATTTGGATACGCATGCTTTAGTTTTGATGTTTCCCTATAAATAATCTAGAATTCATCTCCCCTAACACTTTTTTCCAAACGCCATTTTGAAGAACAAGAAATCATCCTTATATAGGTGTTGATATGTTTTAAACTAATGCACAATGCAGCTACAACCAATTACATAGCAGAAGAAGTTGTACAGGTACTTAATAGAGTTCCACAATTCATCAGCATAAGATTATCGAAAGAAAAGATAGTCTCTTTCTTCAAGAGAACTAAAAAAAAGATAGTAAGTATGATTGCCTTTTTGAACAACAAGCTACAAAATGAAGGAAATTTAGGGGTGAGGGTTTTAGACAACCAATTCATACCGACTAGTTTTAGGTTTATGATTTCTTAAAAGCTCCTTACAAGAACTATCAGTAAATATCTTTGAAGATTGTGTTAGCCATACCACTCTATCTTGATTATTGATATTAGGTTAGTAAGTAGGGAAGTTCCAAAATAGTGTATCTTTTATTACATTGCACCAATTGCTCTAAATGTTTAGTAAGTTTACTAAGAATTATTACGGTAACTCACTTTTGAATTATGAAATTTAGGGTGCATAACACCCCCTATATGGAGCCTACAAACACCTACATTTATTGTAACCAAATTCTTGTATAAACAGTCATGGCATACATTTATATTCATTTATAGGGACTATTCAATGCTATACATATACATATTACAAAATTTCACATCACTTTCATCATTGAAAAGTAACATTACATCTTTGCATTTACATGATAATCGAAAAGAAATATTGAATATACCTTAAATTCTTAGTTACAAAGTGTTACATATACAATCATATTTAACCCAAAAATATGCAATCCAAAAGTACATTTACGACTAATGGTTGGCCTTGGTCCTACAAAAGTACCTCACTCCTATTACTTTACTTAGATTAACACTCATGTTAAGCTTGAAAACTTAATTGGGAAACACTTAGTTTGGATGATCATTCACGACAGTCATCTTCCAAACACACACATTCATGAATATCACATAATGTATAAATGGTGATGGCATAAATAATTAAGGTACATAATGCAAATATGCTTCAATGTATTATTCATATATTGTAAATTCACATTTATAAGCCAAACAATGATATTCAATGCTCTTTAATACAAATTATCAATACAACTACTCATCATTATAAATCATTAATATAATCAGTATACATGCTCATCAATACCAATTATTCATATTGTCATGTCGTATTTCTTTTTATAACTATTTTATTTACTTTCTAAGTTAGGCATGCACATTCTTATAGGTATGGATAACAGGAACTGTAAATACCCAAAGATATCTAACTATAGATACCCAAAAGTATCAAATCATAGATACCCAAAGGAATCAAACTATAGAGACATTATAGTCTCCAAATGAAGACAACATTGGTGTCAAATTGTAGCAGCTACATGTTAAGTCAAAATGACTTTACATAAATATGATTTTGATGTATAACAAAAAGAGATCAAATACAAAGAAAAACAA
>JANJEY010010280.1:0-10435 GCA_024703695.1 Erythroxylum cataractarum
TTTAAGCTACATTTGATATGAACAAGTCAATAAGTGATTTTGATGTTTAGGTAGTGTGCGCTCATCACTTTTATGGAACAGCAGTGAATAGCACTGCAATAAATTAAGCGCAAGGCTTTAGGACTTCGGATTTGGGCTCAGGAACGGGTCCAATAGTTGTGGAATTTAATGCAAGAGTAAGAGTGTTAGGTTATAAGCAGTTGGGGTCTGATCTTCGGGTCGGGTTCCGACACTTTGACTCCATTCATCGTTGCCTTTTAGGGGTTACTTATAAGGTAGTGATTGGGTACAGCTTGACATATTCAAAGGTAATTGAGTAGCCAATAAAGGATCTACCACTCGTAAAAGAAGGAGATGATACCCACAGCCTCTTGTTGGGGTCATTACTCAGGAGTCTCTGGATAAAGCAGATATGTGTCATAAAGAGAGTCTTCATTGATACATAAAGTAATGAGGTCCTCAGGATAAGATCTTATAACACTTGGACTATATGTGATGTAGTCAGTATAGTCGGAGTTGACACTTTGACCATACTCTAAACTACTTGGGGTATAGATGGTGAAAGGATGAACTGCATAGAAATATTGCATATGGAAGGTTTCATAGTCAAACTACTAACTTTTTAGCCAGTTAGGGGTCATGATTTATTGCTAGATACTGCTCTTGACTTACTTGAATTAAGTGTTAATTCAAATGGCCAACATAACCGTGAACCTAATGGGTCACGCACATAGGAGATCCGAAGAATGAGTAAAATAGTCTTGAATTGTGATTCCAGATATGACAGAGTGTTTCGAGATTATATCACAATGTGATCGTGATAGAAAACGTTGCATGGAATGAATTAGAAACAAATGTTGTTGGCTTCCATTAATGCATGTTATTCATGGTCATATACTTCCCATAACTTCCATTAATGCATGCTATTCATGGCCATTAACTTCACATAACTTTCCATTAGTGATGGGGGTTATGGAAGGCCAAATGGTGTAAAAAAATTGAGATGATTTTCATGCATCTTATGTAAGACACATAAAAATAAAAAGAAAGGTTCTATTTCCTATACACACACTTTGTCTCTCTAACTCTCTCAAGAGTTCTTGTCTTTGCTAGCACAAAGAAAGAATTATAGCCATCTCCTAGTGAGGTTTTATCCTTCTATCTTTGTGTAGACTTTTATTAGAGACGATCTACGTTGATCATTGTGGTTTACAACAACCCAACACGAAGAAGATTAAAGAACAAAGGAGATCATCATAAAGGTATGTAAACATCTTACATTTCACGTTTTTCTTTTTCTATATTTATATGCATACATAGGTCTAGTTTTTGAGGTTTCGTTTTATTTCCACTGTGTATATTTGATATATATTATGTATGATATGCATGATCGGAGCCTAACATTATGAATAATAAAAATTCGAATAGCCAAATTAGTAAATTTCATTTTAAAATGTTAGTCACTTATTTAAATAATTTAAAGTTTACTGAATTAAAAAAATTCATAAAAGTTGGGGACTTTAAGATTATTTATCCCTTTTAGTTTCCTTCAATCCAAATAAGTTATTATTTACTGACAAACACTCCCCAAAACTAGAGCAATTTCAACCGAATATTTGTGTATGTTCCTTTGCTTGTTCTTCATTCTTTATATTGTCTTTGGACATCAATTTGTGTTTCACAAGCCTCCCTTTTTACTTTTCCTTTTAATTTTTTCTTTTATAGTTCAAAAATCATAGTTCTGGGTGGTATATAAGTAGCAACATAGGCATGTGTAGGGCACAAACATGTCCATATAATATGAGCATATATAGGGACTATATAACTCTATGGAGCTATGTAGTTATCCAGTGATCAATTAATTTTTTTTCTTCTTTTTAACTTGGTTAAAATAGCTCTAAATTGCCTTCAACTTGTATTAATCCATTCCTTTTACTCCAATTAGGTGAATTACAACCTAAACACATAATAAGAATGAACTAAGTACCAAAAACTCTATAAGACTAAAAACATGGTCTATTAAGCATTTATCAAAAGATACAATTTAATAATAAAATAAAAGGAAAATAAATTAAAATAAAAGGAAAAGAAAGGATAGAATTGTCAAATCACCTCCAAACAAACAATTCTTTATACATCTTTTAGTTATACTCCCATTTAAGCTCTCTATTCATTCTGGATTACGATTAGGGTGAGCATAATTTCCTTCTTACAAAAAGTAAAAAGGAGAAAAGAAATTAATAAGATACACATTTAAGTCTCCTATGTATGTGTGCCATCAATAAGAAGGCATGGTCACAAACTCTAAGTGCTTGTTTAGTACAAATTAAAAGTTTCAACTCTCTTTTGAACCTATAAGCAATATCTCTAATGTCATTGTCCTCATCTTTTTCCTTAAGTCTTAAGGCTTTATATGTTTTTCCCAAATTATCATCACTAGCCTTGGGACTTCATATACATTAAGGTTTATTAAATCCATCCCAGAACAATCCTCATCAAAGGCAATAAGTCCTTTTTAGGTTTGATAAATGTAGAACTCTACTTTCTTTTTTCCCACCTTAAGCATAAGCTTTCCCTAGCCAACATCAATAATCACCCTTGGAGTAGTCAAGAAAGGTCTACCTAAATAATAGGGACCCTACTATTTTTTTTATTTCCATCACAAGAAAGTTGGATGGAAAGATGAAGTTTCCTACTTTCATATGTAGCTCTTCCATAACCTAAATTGGATATTTAATAGAATAATGCACCTATTAAAGTGACATGTCTGTCAATTTGAGATCTTTTATTCTTAAATTCTTAAAAATAGATAAAGGCATTATATTTATACTATCACCTAAATCATATAAACATTTAATTAGTTTAACATCACCAACTGTGCAAGAAATAGTAAAGCTCCTTAAATCTTTTAACTTTTGAAGTAATTTATTTTCTAATATGGCATTGCACTTCTTTTTCAAAGACATCATAGCTTGCCTCTCCAATTTTCTTTTGTTGGAGATGATCTTTTTTTAAAAAAATCACATAAGATTGATTAAAGATAATTCTTCAATGAAGAGTATATTAATGTTTCTTTCCTAAAGACATTCAAAAACTTATTTAAACCATCTTTATTTGTGTTCTTTTTAAGAATTTGAGGATATGGACTTAAGGACACGTAAGCCTCTAATCCTGTCTACTTTGTGCTCTATATCAATATTGATGTTGGATAAAGATGAGACCAACGTCGGTTTACTTTTTTTCCTCCTTTTGTTGCCTCTTCTTTAAGATTTCCTGAATTCATCACTTCCTTATCTTTGGCAACATCAGAGTCAAGTGTTATGTCACAAACTTGGTCTTTATAATTTACCTTGGTGCTACTTAGACGCTTTTCTTAATCTCTTTCACTCATCACCTTAGTTAGTTGGCTCATCTTTATCTCTAGGTTATTAATGGAGGCAATATTAGATTGTACTAACTTTTCAATTCAATGCACTTTATCCATATTCATACCCATGGTAGACATTATTTGTTTAATCATCTCCCCTAAATAATTTCTCAAAGGGGGTGGTTGTTAAAACTATGGTTTATTTTTGAACATAAGTGGTCCTATATATCTACCTATTCTAGCTGCTATTTCTCCTTCCATAAAAAGTTTGGGTGATTCCTTTACCCCAATTATATATGTTAAAGAAGAGCTTTTTTTACACCTTGCTTTCCTCTATAGGCATCCATATAATTTTCTTCCTTATGGTAACTTGAGGGTGGCTCAACAATTATAAATGCATCGGCTAAATGCCCATGCATACCACAATGGTAACACATCTTAATATTACACATACCTCATTTTAAGATCACCTTCATATAATTCATAAAGTCTAATAATAGTGTTACTATATCTGAAGATGCTTACTGTGACACCTACTTACCCCTTGGGAGGATATGCAGATGCTACACAAAATATAACCAAAACATACCAAACAATCCCTTACATGCATTTACAAAAACTTAAGTAAACAAACATTATAGTCCATTAGAAGTTATTTTATAAACAAATCGTAATACACATCATACATACTGAACTTTTCAAAATATATACCATAAATCCAATTCTAACCTTTGCTATAGTTATTACAAACCCTACACATACAAAATACAAATTCTAATATGTCCCATTATCTTAAATACAAATCAAACACAAACTAAACATTTCTAGAATAAAACACTATCTTCTTGGCCACTGCAATTGTCTTTGTCCCAGTCTTTAAACCTTCATATCAGAACATACACGGAGGCAAAACCATGTTGCTAAGCATAAAGCTTATAGAGGAATAACTAAACAGGATATATAATGGAGACTATTTCTAACAATCGTCTAACATTCTTATGTACATAATCTAATCATATCATAAGTAGTCTTTGGTTATTCATATTCAAGAGCAACCCAAACATTAAGTGTCTCAGAATAGTTTATAATTCATCAATACCGAACAAAACATATAAATATCACAACATAATTTCATTGCTTTAGAACATAATTCATAATTCTCAAAATAGAACATAATTGTGCCAAAATATATCAGAACTTGTATCAGATCGAATTCATCTTGTATTAAATCAAAATTTATCTTATTTCATTTTAGAACCTGTTTATAATAGAATTGAACATATATCAAAATAGAAACCAGGCTAGCCTACTAATCCTTTTTATAAAAGTGGGTAATAGGGCTAAATCTGAAGACACCATGATTGGTATCACAGAACAGGAGATATTTATATCTCAGTATCAGAAGACACTATTGTGTCAAATATTAGGAGACACCGAAGTGTCGATATTAGGAGACACCAAAGTGTCAATAATAGGAGACACCTTAGTATCACAGGAGTAGTTATAGACCCTTCTAGGCATGCATATTCCTCACAACTAGAATTTAACAATTTTAAAACAATCCATTTCAGATTTTAGAATCACAAGCAAATAATTGAGTGTATAACATATGTTTTTATTTCACTTTTCTCAAATTGAACATGTTCACTCCCTTTTGATCAAACTCAACATGCCTTATAAACATAAGCATTTGCATCAATATATCCATGAAACATTAAGTCATTATATATTACATAACATCATAGAAATTCCCAAATCATAAACATCCATATCCACCTCACATCACAGAAAACCCTTAGAACACATTTATATTATTAAGAACACATTCTTTAAGTTATTACCTCAATTAATATTCCATAACTAGATTAACTTCTACTCAATTAATCTAACATCATCTAGGTTCATTTTCAACCTCAATTAAGTTTAATTAAACCATTGCTAAGTGCCCTAACCTTATATATGTCAACAATTGCACCAAACCAAGTTTTTCACCTTCCGAACCCTTTTCCACTACCATGGGAATATGCCTTATAATTCCCAAGATCATGGGATGAGTGAACCGAAGGTTCACTTAACCCTTTAAACTACTTCCAAAACTTAACTCCTTCATACACCTTCAACACCCCTTCACTATAGTTTATTAATTCCATTTCAATTCCACCTTATTTATGCCTCAAGTCCACTTCAAATTCATGTCCAAAACCAATTCAAAAATCATTCATTAGGTAACTTACAAATCAATATCTTCCACACATCAAAACCAAATTAAAAGTTGTTATATAAGGATCATTTTTCCAGCATTCATTTATCATCATCTTAACACATATTCTATTCAATTCAAGTATCAAACATTTCATATTATAACATGAAATCCAATTTAGCATTCCCTTACCTAATTACTTCAAGTTGCTTCAAAGAACTAACCAAACTAGACCTTCATGCAGCCAATACACTTTCAAAATCTAGGTAGGTGTAGGATGATCTTAACACCCAAAAGACAGCAACATAAAAGATAGCTTGAGGTAGCTTCTTAATGTAGTATATGGCAAGGAGTTTAGTGTGATAACATATGAAAATTGAAGTGAAATTTAGAGCAAGGAGAGGGGATGATTTCGATGGTGAATGAGCAAAGAAAAGGATGGGTTACAATAGAAATTAGCCAATGCATAAGGCCATGTCATGTGTAAGATGAGTGTCCTTACCCTAAGGACACTTATCACACAAAGACACAAAAAACATGTCCTTGAATGGAATAACCCACATGTCACATATAAAAATGAGCCATTTGTCCTCCATTTAAGCTACCAAAATTCACAATTCTATTAGGTCATTTATCGCTTAATCAATACTGCCAAATGTCATTCAATGTATAGGCTTGGTCATACTAACTTTCATGTATCAACCTGTGTTGCATCTTAATAATTTTTCCTAGTCTAAATGTACATTTTAATACCTCAATTCTCTAATGGTGTTAATAAATTCTAGTTCACTAAGTATGATCGATTAAAACAAAATTTAAGACATATGGAATTCTCAATCATATCATAATTTTTAACACCTATCATACATGTACTTTCATGAAAATGTAACATTCCAACTAGGGTACAATTTGGGGCCTTACACTTACACCTTATAAAGGAACACTTTTAACCTCCTCCTTACCACTTTGGTCAACGAATTTCTTTTTAAGGTCTCTATAATTTTCTTAACCTCCTCAACAATCTTTATGTAAATTTTCTTTTGAGCTATAGTGCCTGCCAAATTTTATTATGTCAAAGTAAGGCTTTCATAGAAGAATTACGTCACTAGTTACAAGGACTATTAATGATGAGATTAATGACAAAGAAAAACTTTATATCTCTCCTAAGCTTCATGAACGCTTCTCTTTTCTTCTATGTGAAGCTTTGTATTTGCATCCTCAGTTTTATAGTCTTGTATGGAGTGTCTTAATATAAACATATCTTATCCCACTCATAAAAAGAGTCTACTTCAATTGAGATAAACCATGTTCTTACTCAATCTCTTTTATAGTATAATAAGCACCTCATTTGAAGCTTTTCTTCTAAGAGGTTGCTCAGTGGAAGTGTTTGGATCACCAAATAAAACTCCTTAATGAATGTGATCATGTCTTTACAATGTGATCCATTAAAGATTAGGACTTAAACTCACAATTCTTTGCCCTTTGACTCGATTTATTATCTAAAGGACTTGTACTAATCAATACCAATTGGATGTCTCCCAATGTGCATCCTTTATGGTTAATACTTCGTATTCATAACTAGATTATCTTATTATGTAGTCATCTCTGCTCTCCTTCTAGCTCGATTTTGTCCACATGTTCATTTATTTTTAAGGTCAAGTTAAACTTAGAAATATAAATGTCACTATTGGATTGCCTATCTTACATCAGCTACCTAAAACAAACAAAAGAAATCACAAGCAAAAGAAGATAAATAAAAATTAAATTCAAAGCAAAGCAAATTAAGATTAACAAAAATAACAAAATTTGAGTTCCCTAATAACAATATCAAAAACTTGGTCATAACTAAATCTAAAAATGCACAAAATCAATTGTAGTATGTTTATAAACTAGAGCACTCCAAATTATCACTCCTATAGATAACGAGTCATTAAAACTATTAATCTTAACTAAACAAAATAAATAAATAAAATAAAATTTGATGGAGAGATTATCATACTATAAACTAAAAAAACTAAAACAAATAAATATTCAAAGAAAGATCAATTAAGAAATTTTTAGGGTATTAATTAAAAAAAATTTAGAGCTATAGGGTTTACTTATAGGAAATTCCAGTTATTACATAAGTTTGATTATCTAAGTTGAAATAACAATTAATTTAATTTATATATGTCCTTCATTAAGGCACATAGGTATACCTAATTAAGCAACTACCACCTCTTGATGTGTAATTTAACCTAATTAAATTCATTAATCATAGTTAATATATATGGATATCACTAACATCTAAGACATTGTTGTTATTTAACATTAAAGTATTTATTCTCCTAGTGCACAAATTCTACTTCACCTTTTGATCCTTTATACAACTAATATAATTAAATCTATGGTGGCTAAACACAAATCCAATATTAAAAATAAAGAGAATAAATTCAACTAATCAAACAATTAAATTAGATATTGATAACTAAAAGATCCATATAAGTTATATCCATAACAATAACTAGGATTTCTAGCCACTAAATATAATAAAATTGAAGTATAAACAAATAAATATCAATATAAAAGAAAAGGTGAAAAAGAAAGGAGTAGAGAAGGTTTATTGCCTCCTTTAATACTTTCTCCAAGTCTTCCTCCAATGCTAAAAAAGAACAAAACTATGAAAAGAAAACATGAAGTCTGCTAAAAGTCCATTAAATTAATTCTAATATAAGTATTTATAATTAGGGTTACAAAAATAGAATTCTAGAGTGCTTGAACTTGAGAAATCATGTCTTTATAATTAGTGTCTGAGAAATGATGACACTATTATTGTTTTGGAATTTTTAGTCATTGTAAGTTACTGCATAATTAGTGATTGAGACCAAAATATAACTGAAAGCAATTTTGTTTTGTAACATTTTGCATTAACAGAAGATGATTATGTTGTCGATCCAAAATCAACTTCAGAACTAGCCTTATTCTGATTCCAGCTTCTCAAATTTTCATAAAGGATAAGTGCCTATTAATATGGCATGTCCAAAGCCTATTGTGCCTTATTCTACAAGCTTCTCCACTTGTTAACATATTCGAGTTAGAATTGACTTCTTATTTCTTATACAAAGCTTTTGTCCATCTCTTTTGTCTTTTACAGTTCCTCAAACATTATAAGCAGAAGGTTTTGTATATGGTTACTTTGTCATTTGACGCTACACCTTTGAAAGTTGGACTCAATCTGAAAAACCATGTTCTAGCTGGACAATTAATCGTGCTAACCATCTAAATAACAATAAGAATGATTCTCCTTCCCTCTTAGAGGTGCACGATTATGACAAAGAGTTGATCGTCTGTAGTTGCACAATTATGTACACGATCGTGACAAAGAGGAGGTTATCCGGTGGTTGCACGATCATGCACTACTGTCTAATTATCATTTAATAAGTATTATTTATTAATTATTATTTGATTATTAATTATGGCATTATTCATTATTAAATATTTTAATTTTTATTTATGCATTTATTGATTATAAATTATTACATGTTTTTTATTAATTCTTATTATTAATTATTTATTAATTATTTAATTATGTTATTATTATTATTATTATTATTATTATTATTATTATTATTAACTAAAAACTATTGCATGCGTTTAGTTACAACCGTGCATATTATTATTAGTCACAAACGTGCATGTTATTATTATTTACTAAATATTATTAATTAATCTTTAATTAATTGTTATTTGATTATTAATTATGGTATTATTCATTATTAAATATTTTTATGTATGTTATTATTAATTACATGTTTTTATTGATTCTTATTATTAATTATTTGTTAATTATTTAATTATTAATTATTAATTAGTAATATTAATCGTCCATGTTATTATTATTTATTAAATATTATTAATTAATTATTATTTGATTATTAATTACTATATTATTAATTATTATTATTTATGTTATTATTAATTATAAATTATTACATGTTTTTATTAATTCTTATTATTAATTAATAGTTAATTATGTTATTATTATTATTATTATTATTAATTATATATTAGTCACAATCGTCCATGTTATTATTATTTATTAAATATTATTAATTAATTATTATTTGATTATTATATATGTTACTATTAATTATAAACTATTATTATTTAACTATTAAATCTTGGCTCACGAGTGTGTATGTTACACCAGTGCGCGAGCTATTATATGACAAAGGGAATCATTTAATAATTATTATTGATTAATTATTATTTGATTATTAACTATGATATTATTCAATATTAATTATTATTAATTATTTTTATTTAGTTATTATTAATTATAAATTATTACATATTTTATTAATTCTTATTATTAATTAATTGTTAATATGTAATTATTAATTATTATTATTAACTATATATTAGTCACAATCGTCCACGTTATTATTATTTATTAATTATTATTTGATTATTATGCATGTTTATTAATTATAAAATATTACTATTTAATTATTAAATCTTTGCTCATAGGTGTAATATGTTATGTCACACCCGTGAGCGTGCTATTATATAACAAAGGGAATCATTTAATAATTATTATTGATTAATTAATATTTGATTATTAATTATGATATTATTCGTTATTAAATATTATTAATTATTTTTATTTATGTTATTATTAATTATATATTATCACATTTTTATTAATTCTTATTATTAATTAATTGTTAAGTATGTAATTATTAATTATTATTTCTAATACTAACTATATATTTGTCATAATTGTGCAAGTTATTATTATTTATTAAATATTATTAATTAATTAATTAATTATTATTTGATTATTATGCATGTTATTATTAATTATAAAATATTATTATTTAATTATT
>JANJEY010010379.1:0-10427 GCA_024703695.1 Erythroxylum cataractarum
TTTAACCTCCATTTTCACTTCAAACCTATCATACATTAGTCACATAAACCAAGGATCATTCTAGGTTCACTTTAAGACTCATCTAAGCCTCAATTAGGGTCACTTGACCGTGAATGTCCGTTAGGCGGACATCCGTGTCCATTTAACGGACCTTTACGAGTCACTCACGGAAAATTTAAAATTTGACCTTTTAGACATCAAAATCTCTTTTTGAGATCTTCATAGAAGTTGTAGATCTCGAAGTCCTATTTAAAAATCGTACTTAAATCATCTCAATCCTAGTTCTATAGAAAAAGTTATGCCTCTTGCACTAAAGTATGTCCAATTACATTCTATGCTTTCTAGATTTCTAACTCTTTACTTACAACATTCAATTTCTCATGCTTAGTCTATCATTTCTAGTCCAATACTCATCATTTATCCATTTTTCTAAGTCCCTTTCGACTCAACATAACTTATCAACATTTCGAATGAACAGTGCATTGTGATCTATGCCTTCTACAAAGTTCCTTTGAACGACCCTTTGAACTTCAATAGTCTGAATCATAGAGTATGCTTTGTTTACTGTAGGAACAGGATCAAGCATTAAGATCTGATTCTTGACTGCTTCATAAGTCTCATTTAAGCCCATTAAAAACTGTATGAGTCTATTTGAATCATTCATTTATGTCAGTCTTTTATTCACATTGCATGTGCATTTTCCACAATCACAGTAAGGCAGAAGTCGAAATTGATTTAGATTATCCCATAACTTCGAGATCTTGTTATAAAATGCAGCCAGATCAATGTTCCCTGATCAATAGAATTGATTTGCCTCTACACTTGATATACCTTAGGACCATTACTCATTCCAAATCTTTCAGCAAGAATATCCCATAGAACTTTGACATCTTGACAATATAAGAAAGTTTCTACTAGATCCTTTGATAAAGATCCAAGAATCCAAGATCGCACCATATAGTCATTCTTCCTCCATTTCAAGTACTCAACAGAATCTTCATTAGGTTTCTTGCTTGAACCATCAATATAACTTAATTTATCTCTTGCACCAAGCGAGATGTGAATGGCAATACCCCATGTAAGGTAGTTGTTATTGCTCAAAGTAACAGTAACCAAAGAAAAACCTGATTGATTCTCTTCAAAATTAGCAGTGGAAGCATGTAAATCTGTAGAACATTTTCCAGTATCATGAGAATCTTTATTCGACATTATAGATCTGAGAATCGTAACAAGCCGATAAAGAATGAATAGAGAGAAAATAGAAATTGACTAGCAAGTCAGTCAATTAGCAAGATGAGAAGAAGGGAAAACCAGAACCACGTTGCTCTAATACCATGAACAGAGAGAAATTGAGATTGAAGAATGAATCTCATCAATGAGCTTATTTATACAGAGAACTAAAAACCAAAAAAGATAACTATGGTTACAATTAGTTACTAAAATAACTATGGTTAAGTTAACTATAGTTAATAATAAATAACTATAGTTTACAACCTCCATATTCCATTAAATGTAAGCTTAGAAAATTACTTTGGCATCCCGAGTGTAGTTTGGACAAAACCTGGAATCCCAATTCTGAATATATTAACACGGTGAAAGCAGAACAAATTATTAGGCTTTGTTAGGATATATGTTATATATCAAAATAATTAGTTTTGACATTATTTATTAATTAGACATATAAGATATTAATTGAAGTAGGATTTAAAAAGATGTGGAAGAATCCTATACAAAATAGAAGTCTACTCTCTTACAAACTTGTGGTATATCACGTTGGTATTTAAGATGTATATTGTTGAATTTTTGGGATATAAGATAAAGGTAATTTATCTTGCGTTTTTATGGATTGTATGGATAAAAGATAAGAGTTTTTGGTGCATCTTGTGTGGGAGTCTTGTAATCGTAATAGTGTAGTGGGCCTTTTATTACTTGGGTGTATCATACACCAATTACCTGTGGAAGTATATCTTACCCACGGTGAAGAGGAGTTACGGTGGGTGCAGTAGGGTGTGTGAGCTTTAAAAAAAAACTTTGGTCACTCGTCTGCGTAGATGTTATGTCCCATATGACAAGTAAATGGATTATGATTAAATGAATGGTGGCGTTGCGTGCATGAAGTAAACAACAAAAGTCTATCCTAGGTGAGCAAGGAACTGTGTGGCATTGCTGATTTGTTTAGCCAAGGAAATTATACATATATGCTGATCACGCCAACTTGAGAGTGGACATTAGAAGGTGAAGTGCGTTAATTGATTCAAAGATGCAGTATTGTTTGCGTAAGGAGAGCGTTAATTGGTTTTAAGGCAGCATTGTATTATGTGAGTAATGGACTTCTTACGTGATTGGTCTCTCCACCTTCAAGAGTGATTTTGTCATCAAATCAATTAGATGGTAGTTCAGAGTATTGTGTGATTCTACCAATTTTTATCAACAATTTTCTGATCCATTTCTGAGGAGCGAAATTTATTGAGAAGCTATTTTTCTATCTCAAGTATTATTGTTTCTAGTTATTTAATTACTTGAGCTGTTCTATTAGTTATCTTTATTAGTAAACAATGTGTGAAAAATCCTCTGTTGAGGTTGGTACGAAGCGGTTGTACTATTAGGTGTTGGTTCAGTCTGATTCTGTTGGGGCTGGACGTCGTTGCTTGGATCCATGATCTCGATTGGCTTGAACTAAAAGATACCTGCAAAAACAGTAAGGCACACCGGGGGTTGATCGCCGGCTTGCCTCTCCGATGCTTAAGTCAGTTTTCTATCGTAGGTTTTTTGGCTAATAACGAAGGTTATCAGGGTGAATAGAGTCGTACCTACACCGTGCGGAGATAATGATCTTATATAGTAAATACTTGACGTGTTTAATTCAACATCTCTGTCGTGTTTGATTCAACCTCATGGGAATGAGCCGATCGGCCCACACGCCATCCTAGGGCTGGACCTAGGCCTAGCATGACCGACCCGACCA
The DNA here is from genome assembly GCA_024703695.1 of Erythroxylum cataractarum. NCBI lineage: Eukaryota > Viridiplantae > Streptophyta > Magnoliopsida > Malpighiales > Erythroxylaceae > Erythroxylum > Erythroxylum cataractarum. The sequence goes on from JANJEY010010379.1 coordinate 2,966, forward strand.
TAACCCCCCTACTCCTCGAGTCTGATCAGGGAGGAGACTCGATGGAGTATGTAGGGTTTGTGCATGACAGCTCGTGATAGGCCCGACCGGTCGGATTTGTGTGGCTCCCCTGCATGTCAGCTCGCGATTGGGCCGATCGATCGGATTGGACATCTAGCTAGGATGTTGAATTTAATCATTGCGTACGGCGCGTGTCCTCTGACGGATTTCAAAATTTGAAAAGGGAGCATCCTTTCGTGTTGCTTTTAGGATCGTGCGTATCGTTTCAACTGCTACGCCGCTCCGGGTATCTGACAACCCTAATTTGCTCGATTCAGATTTTGCCACGTGTCTGACGTCAATTAACGTGACCGTTCGGTTGAGTTTGTGATAACCGTTTGGAATCGAGAAACTTCATTATCGTTTATGCGCATTTGGTTTTTCGACTTCTACTCTCTCTACTCTTCATCTTTTTGCTTGCAGTCATCGGAATCTCCTTTTCACCGCTATTCCAAACTCCAAACCCCAGTCACCGAACTAGGTACGTCCTTTTTCCTTTCCTCATCCTTTAAACTTCCTTTTTAGTGACCATGTCGTCGACTAGCCCTAGGAGTGAGTCTAGACTTAGGAATGAAACCACCACCTCCTCCTCTTTCGATAGAGAACCGGTGACCGAAAGTGCGTTACAGATTGTTAGGCCGCCTGGGATAACGATGGAAGTGATGGAGGCGTCGGAGGCAGGGGGCAATGAAATGCCGGACGCAGAGAAAGATGAGGAAATCGCAGCGACTGATCGGAGAGATGGACAAATCGTTGAGAAGCTGTCGAGCGACCAATCGACGATGACCGAAAGGGAATTGAACCGATCGGTCATCAAAAACAATATTCCTTCATCTTGGGGACCCAGGTTGGCCGCAGAGAACGAGCGGATTCATAGCAATATGGGGGGCTATTTTGTTGTTTCAGACAGCTTCTTCTCGATCGGTGGCATGAGGCTTCCATATGCTCCGATCATCGATGAGGTATGCTACGCATACAAATTGAGGCCGAGCCAGATCCCCCCAAATGGTTGGAGGTTCATGAACGGTCTCACCCTGCTGTGCTATCATTTCGAGTGTCCTTCGTCGATCGATATTTTGTGACTTTTCCTAAGGATGAATCAAAGCTTGCTCACCGGGGCCAGGATCCCCCACTTCCAGTATAGAGATGCGTGGTATCGCCCTGCTGGAACAACTTTGTCGATTAAGGTCTGGAGGACGAAGTACTTCTTTGTGAGACCCCCGGGATCTTCTTTCGAGTCTAGGCCGTGGAGATATCCCCTGTCCAAGCGATGGAACGACATTTCCAATCTTTCTTTTACTGGAAAAGAGTCTGAAGTGATCGGTCGAATTAAGGTGCTCAGTCGCTATAATTTTGATCGTCTTATTCTGGGGTATCATGGAGGGGTGTCGGCCAATACCTTTTTAATTAGTCCCCCGGCTCGGATTAACGGGCTAGAAGCAGAAACTGCCCCTTCTGGTTGACTCCTCGTAGTTTAACTACCTTATTTTTTTATGAATATTAGCTTCGGTTTCTGACCTGCTTTTATACTTGTGCAGGCATGACGAAGTTCAGGAATTTCACCTCGTCCTCCGATGCTTCCAAATCGAAAGGTTAGCACAAAGTTGCCGGGCCTTCCTTAAAGATGAAAGAGCGAAGCAAAAAGGTGGCGGTTGGGCAAGATGTCGCTCAGCCAACTGTGGCGGTTGGGCAAGATGTCGTTCAGTTAACTGCGTCTAATAAGTCCACAATGTTAGTGATCCGATCGGCTGATGAGGACCGAGCGGTCATGGAGGAAGAGGTGGAGGAGGTAGAGCGGCCTCTTAAGAGGAGGAAGACCGCTCGACATGTTGAACGATCACCCCCGCCTTTAGACAAGGGTAAGGGGAAGGCGTCGATGCCCGGCTCCGAAAAATGGATGTCTGCGATCAGTCTAGATAAGACTGCATCGCTTAAGGACGCTAGTGTGACTCTTCACATTGCCCAGAGGGTTGTCCCTTCTACGGATGAAGAGTTTCTGGATTCTTTGGGCGATGAGGAGATGACGGCCGGTCTTGTGCGCGGCTTAGCGAAGGTAATCTCCATCCATCTTTTTTTAAAAAAACAAAGTTCTTCATTGTAGAATCTGGCGTTCGCCTCTGGAGTGTATCAGCGTTTTGATCGGATGGCTAAGGTCACCCGATCGATGGACCATGAAATTAAAGATCTCCTTAGCCAGATCACCATTTTGAGGATGCAACTTTCAGAGGCGGAGGAGGAGAGGAGCAGAGCGATCGCGGAGAGGGACGAGCAAGAAAAAGGATGCCGAACCTTGCAAGCCGAAAATGAGACCTTACAGCTCAAAGTTGAGGAAATGAAGGAGGGAATTCTCAAAGCCAACGCTAGTGCCAAGATGGAGACCGAGCTTCACTTGAAAGCCCTTCACGATTGCCACGAAGCGATGTTGGATAAAATAAGGGTTGAGAACAACTTGTTTGAGCTGCAAGGCTCTATCAAAAAGTAGAGGATTGAGGCGATCAAGCGATGGAAAAGACGGTTCTTACACGATGAATGCAAGGAATTTGCTTGCGATTTGGCTCTTTCCATCCTGAGGAATTGTCATGGCGTGCTCGTCCCTGATGGAGATGGATCGGATGGTCCTTCATTTGAGGATTTCGCCGAGCCGATGCTTCCGACAGAACTTGGCCTTTCGCTCGAGGAGGTGAAGGAGATAGCTGAGAAAGAGGTAAAGACATTACCGGATGAGATGCTGGACCTTAGTTCAGATGATGAGGAAGAGCGAACTCACGGGGGTGTCTCTCCTGCTGCTCCTTCGGACCCTAATCCTGTCTCGACTGCTTTGTCGACCTCCGAAACTACTCCTGCCGATCTAACCGTTGATACTTCTTCCCCTACTGAGGGGCCAGAATGACTTATGTAAGAGGACCTTTAAGGCTCATCTGGTCAGGTTTGTGACCAGAACGATTATATAAGGAAATAAAACTCTCATTTTTGTCCTTCATTGTCTTCTTTATTATCGATCGGTAGTGAGGTTTAAGAGAATCATTTTCATGGCCGAACGATGCTGAGGCCGAGCGATCCAATATTGTTTTCTTGGCATCGCCTGGTTCCAAGATTCGGTCTTGGTAACTTGGCGGAGCGATGTTGAGGCCAAGCGATCCAAGATTATTTTTTTGGCATCGCCTGGTTCCAAGATTCGGTTTTGGTAACCTGACCGAACGATGTTGAGGCCGAGCGATCCAAGATTGTTTTCTTGGCATTGCCTGGTTCCAAGATTCGGTCTTGGTAACCTGGTCGAGTGATGTTGAGGCCGAGCGATCTAAGATTGTTTTCTTGGCATCGCCTGGTTCCAAGATTCGGTCTTGGTAACTTGACCAAGCAATGTTGAGGCTGAGCGATCCAAGATTGTTTTCTTGACATCGCTTGGTTCCAAGATTCGATCTTGGTAACCTGGCCGAGCGATGTTGAGGCCGAACGATCCAGTCGGTAGGATATTCTCCCTTTAACGAGACTTTTCTGCCAAGAAGTTTGGAATCCTTTATTGATGATGATAAGGGCATGGTCCGTTAAAAAATTTGATTGACAAGGCCAGGAAAAAGATACCCACTAGTTACATACAAAAAAATAAACAAATGGAAGTAAAACTTATCTACTGGTAGAATGCCTTCAGGTTTTGGGAATTTCAAGACCTCGGTAGAATCTTGTCGTTCGTGTCGCGCAAAACGTAAGAGCCGTGTCCAACTTGCTTGACCACTTGATAGGGTCCTTCCCATGTCTGACCGATCTTTCCAGGATGTTTTCCTGCCGCCTCGGCCTTTCTTAGAACGTAACCGCCGACCTTTATGTAGCTTGGCCTTACCCTTCTGTTGAAAAATTTTGTTGCTTTTTGCCTGACGACTTCAGAACGAGTAGCTGCTCTATCCCTGTCTTCACTGAGAAGTATAAGTTCTACCCTGCGAGCTTCATCATTTCGTTCTTCTTGGTAACTTGAAACTCTCTGGTTGGGTAGTGCCACTTCTACTGGAACCAAAGCCTCTGCCCTAAAGGTCATTCTAAACGGTGTTTCTCCTGTGGCTCCATTTGGGGTCGTTCTGTATGTCCACAACACTTTGTTCAATTCATCCACCCAAGTCTTACGTCCATCTAAGCACTTTTTAAGTGCGCTCATGATCTTCTTGTTGGTGTTTTCCGCAAGACCGTTGCTTTGAGGTTGAGCCACTGAAGTTAATTGAAGCCTTATCTTCAGTCGGTGATAGAAATCTTTGAACTTATTATTATCGAACTGTCGACCATTGTCTGTAACTAAGACCATAGGCATCCCAAAGCAGCTCAGTATGTTCTTGCATACGAAGTTTTCAATTTTCTGTTCGGTGATTATGACGATCGCTTCTACTTCTACCCATTTGGTGAAGTATTTCACTGCTACTATCAAAAAAAATTTCTGTCCAGGACCGAGAGGAAAAGAACTTAGTATGTCCATTCCCCATTGAGCGAAGGGGATGGGATGGCTTACAATTTTCAGCTGCTCAGTCGGTTGATGGGACAAATTGTTGTTCCTCTGGCAGGTCTCGTATCGGTTAACCTTTTCCTGACAATCTTTCTTCATTGTCGACCAATAATACCCTTGTCTGATCAATTTGTGAGCAAACATTCTGCCTCCTAAGTGATTCCCGCACATTCCTTCATGGACTTCGGCCATTGCCCGTTCTGCCTCTTCTTCGTTCAAGCAACGTAATAGCGGTCAGTCATAAGAACGCTTGTACAGGATGTCATTAACAATCACATATTCAGCAGCCTTTACCCTTAGTTTCTTAGCTCCTAGGGTTTTTGACGGTTGCATTCCCTTAAGAAGGTATTGTTTGATCGACTCCATCCAACTTGATCGTTCAACATCCGTTTCAAGGACTTCACTAGTTTTTTGAATACTAGACTGGTTTATCTGCTCCACCAAAATGTTATTCTTTTTATTTTGATCAGAAGCCACCTTGGAAAACGCGTCTGCCTGAGCATTCTGCGTCCTGTCTATCCTGCTGACCGAGTATTCTTCAAAAATTTTTAACTCTCGCTTTACTAATTCCAAATACTTGATTATATTGTCCCCTTTTGCCTCTTACTGCCTGGTGACTTGACCGACCACTATTTGGCTATTGTTGTACACCTTTAAAGATTTCACCTCCATCTCTCTTGCCAACTGAAGATCGACTATTAAGATTTCGTATTCTGCCTCATTATTGGATGCTCTAAAATCTAATCGGAGGGCGTACTCCACCTTTTGCTCTTGGTGGGGGCTGATCAAGACCACTTCTGCTCCGCTTCCCTTAACGTTGGACGACCCGTCAACAAATAAACTCCAAGCAGGGCGTTGCTCGTTCTGTTAGGTAGGTTGACTAATTTCTGCAACAAAATCCGCCAATACTTAGGCTTTGATCGTTGTCCGTGGTTTGTAATGTATGTCAAACTCTCCCAACTCTACCGCCCATTTAACTAACCGTCCAGAGGTTTCAGGCTTTTGAAGACATTGCCTGAGAGGTTGATCGGTCCATAACTTAATTGTGTGGCTCTGGAAGTAGGGCCTGAATTTCCGTGCGACGGTTATAAATGATAGGGCCAGCTTCTCAATAGATGCATAACGAGCTTCTGGGCCGTTCAAGACCTTACTGACATAATAGATCGGGAATTGTTCGTTTCCGTTCGATCGAATGAGAACTGCGCTGATCGCCCCTTCTGTAACTGCCAGATAAATGATCAACGTCTCCCCCTCAACGGGGCTTTGCAAAATGAGCGGACTGGTCAGGTATTGCTTTAGGTGCTGAAATGCTCTCTCGCACTCATCCGTCCATTGGAAATGAGTCACGTCCGCCTTCCTTAAGATTTTGAAAAATGGGAGGCACTTGTCCCCCATCCTAGAGATGAATCTGCTCAGAGAAACTATCCGTCTTGTCAATATTTGAACATCTTTTAAGCATCGTGGTGAGGGCATTTCAACGATAGCTTCAATCTTTTCTAGGTTTACTTCAATCCCCCATTGAGTAATCATGAATCCTAGGAATTTTCCAGATGCTACACCAAAGACACATTTTTCAGGGTTCAGCCTCATTTGAAATTTATTGAGGGTCCGGAAGACTTCTTTAAGATCTTCCACATGTTCGGCGACCGTCTTGCTTTTGACTACCATATCATCCACATAAGCCTCAACTATCCGACCGATCTGCTTCTTAAAAACTTCCATAACGAGTCGCTGATAAGTAACCCCTGCATTCTTCAAACCGAACGGCATTACCTGGTAGCAATACGTGCCCTGGTCGATTATAAAAGTCGTCTTTTCTTCATCTTTAAGACTCATTTGTATCTGATGATAACCAGAGAAAGCATCCAAGAAACTAAGAAGCTCATGCCCTGATGTAGAGTCTACCAGCTGATCGATTTTGGGTAGGGGAAAGCTGTCATTTGGGCATGCTTTGTTCAAGTCATTGAAATCGATGCACATCCTCCATTTTTTGTTTTTCTTCTTCACTAGTACCACGTTCGCCAACCATTCAGGGTACTCGACTTCCCGAATGAACCCAGCATTGAGCAATTTTCCTATCTCTTTCTCGATCACCCCTGCCTTTCTTTGCTCTACCACCGCTTCTTCTGTTTGATTGGCTTGCAGTCTTTCTGAATACCGAGAGAATGAAATGCTACTGCTCGAGAAATTCCAGGCATGTCGCTTAGTACCGAGGCAAAGACCAATATGTTCTCTATTAAGTAATCTGTGATCTCTTTGGCCAGCCCTTTTTCAAGTTCAGTGCCTAGATTTGTGAATTTGGATCGGTCTTCTTCATCCAATATAATCTGTTGTGTTTCTTTGGCAGGGTTCATCCTCTCAGTTTCTTCGTCGGCTCTTACATCAAGGGAACTCGTTAAAACTACCGCCCCATCAAGGATCCTTGTTTCTGCTATATAGCATTCCCTAGCGATTCTTTGCTGACCCCTGACAATACCGACTCCATGAGGTGTTGGAAATTTCATTGCTTGATAGTAGGTTGAAATAATTGCTCTGAGGGCATTTTGGGTGGCTTTTCCAATTATTGCGTTATATGCTCCGAAAAATTTCACAATTAAGAATTCAACATTCCTCTCTATTTGTTGTGGCCTTTGCCTAAATTTTACGTTCAAAAAAACTAGAGCGAATGGGTAGGCCGACACTCCTGTTACCCCTTTGATGGGTCCCTTTATTAGCAATAGTCGCTTCTCCGGTATCTCCATCTGTTTAAATGCATCATAATATAGTAGGTCAACCGAGCTACCTGTGTCAATCATCACCCGTTTCACCTTGCCACCATCCATATTCAAGGTGACCACTAACGCATCATCATGAGGACAGCTAACATCTTCTAGATCAAATCCATCAAACGAGATCACCCCGTCATTTTGCCTCTTTTTCTTTGCTGATAAGTCTTCA
>JANJEY010010502.1:0-10420 GCA_024703695.1 Erythroxylum cataractarum
AAAGTGTTAAACAAACACTTACAGCAACTTCAACTATGGATGCAGAGCATGTGGCTTGCTATGAAGCTACTCAACAAGCAATATGGTTGAAGAATTTCATTCATGAGCTTCATCTTGTGGAGAGTGTTTCCAGACCTCTAACCATATATTGTGATAACTTTACTGTGGTGGGCTTATCTCAAATATGCAAGAACTCCAAGTGTTCGAAATATTTTGAAACAAAGTATATGTTTGTTAGAGAGAAGGTTAAAGACTTTCAGACTTGTATGGAGCATATACCCATTGATCTTATGGAGCAGATCCTCTAACCAAAGGCTTGACTATTAAGGCTTTTGTGAGTCATATAATTCATATGGGTCTATTTAGATATTTTGATGCCTTAGATTAGTGGGAGTCTGTCTTTTATGTTAATTTTTTATAGCAACATTGTATTTGACTATTTTGTTATTCAATCTAAAGATTTTTGCTTATAATTGTTGCTATTGTTGTTATTTCCATATACTTTATCGATATATTACGCAGATACGTTTAAATGTTTGTATATATATATGGCATTTTGTTGGAGACATTTTGTACCTAGTCTTATTTTGTTGTTATAAGATACTTTGTTAAATCTCTGTTGACATCTTGAGTAGATGCTTAGGCCATTTTGTTTGGAATTGCACAAACGGATTACCATTTTATGTGCATTTCTTTATGACATATTCTGTTTAGGTCATCGAGGCATAGGTATCTTGCATATGTGTTATCAATACTCCTATCGGGTCTGATTTCTATATTGTTGAGGTACTTGTAACCTCATTTTGGACTTATCATTGAGAGATTATTGGCTCTGCTTTGACATCTTATTCTAGTCACATATTGTTATATTAATTTGGGGATTTGTTTATATTGTTCATTGATGTTGATTATGATGTCCAAGTGGAAGAATGATATAATTTTATCATTAATTTTTTAGACTAGCATAATAAACATAATTTTATACAAACCTCGATTAATTTGATTTAATTTGATGTCAAGATAATTGGGCTTGGTAATTCTCTATTTAATATGTCATTGGGCCTGTATTTATGGGCTTACTATGATGCATAGGCTTGGCCCATGTTTTGCAATACACAGGAGACCCTACTACTAGCCGACCTTAAATACTGTCGCCCCATTGAGAACTGTATGTGTCTTTTGTTGATTAGGGTTTGGAATAGCAGTCGTCAATCCTCTGCGTCTCTATCACATCACTTCACAAAAAACAACAATGGATTCAATTGTTCCATAATTTCCAGGTATTTGTCCATACAATTATTGAATCTAGTATATGTTGCAATTCTAGGGTTAATCATGTGCGTTGATTAATTATAAAATTAATCTGTAATTTCGTGTTAAATTTCCTTCAAGATAATCATAATAGGTACAAACTGCTAACAAATAATAAATTAATATGTTCATCTAAATCAAAAGCAGTGGAAAGTTAGGATAAATTTGACTAATTTTATTCAAGAAGTGAAATTTCTATAGACATTTAGATTCAAATGGAAGAAAAGAGAAGGCTTTTAATATTTTTTATTATATAATATTGAAAACTTATGCATTATTGTTATATAGAATTTTTTATATTTAAACTATTTTTCCAAAGAGACTAGAATTGTGATCCGATTGTTGCAAGCTAGAAATAATTTAACAAATTTATGGAAAGTTAGGATAACTAGGATAGACTTTTATTCAAGAAGTGAATTCTATCAATATTTAGATCCATGTGGAAGAAAAGAGAAGGCTTTTAATATCTTTTTGCTATTATATAATATTGAAATCTCAATTATGCATTATTGTTATATAGCTTTTTATTTTTAAACTATTTTTCCAAATGGACTAGAATTGCAATCCGATTGTTGCAGGTCAAGACACAATTTAAGAAATTTATGCCCAAGACTACCTATAGTTGTCAAATAACGACATTGAATCTCTGATGCCTCAACGTCGATACCAACATATATGAATATGGAATTGGATTACAACCTCCTAATCTCACATTCAAATTATATAAGCACAAAAAGAAATTACAAAAAATAGAGGGAATTAGGGAATTTAGTGTAACCTAAGTTGCACAAACACTTGAAACAGGAAAATGAAGATATTAATTTTGAAATTAAAAAATAAAATATCAGATGATACATATATATCAAAATAAAAAAATTATTTTGAGTATGATTTGGCACATTTTTAGGAGTGATTAATTATAATAGTTAAGTTTGAATATAATAAATACAAATTTAAAAGGTATAATAGGAAAGAAAGTAGAGAATCAACAAAAACTAGAAAAATGTTACTGCTAAAGGTTTATGGAAGGTTCCTTGAGATTTTCAATGCAAAACAATTAAAAAGTACAGGCTACAATGCCTAGATTTTTCTTGTAATTTATATTAAATATTAAGTAGTGGGTTGGATATGTCAATGATTTCATTTAGCTACAACATCACCATTTTTGTGTGGAAAGATTGCATAAGTAAATTTTTTTAAATCATAAATAGAGTAAGATAATATCTTAGTTAAATTTGAAATAAATATGACATATAAAATATTATTATAAATAAAAGAGAAGTTACAATATAAACACTCTCTAATCATAAGTTATAAATATTAATTTATAATGTATAAGCTTCATATCCTCATAAGTTCTACTCTTAGGTGGTTGAATTTATTGGTTCATACATGAAACAGAAAGATGGATTTGTATTTATAACTAAACTGAACTAATTATAATTAGATATTTTAATTTGTTTTAATTACTAAACATTTTGATATTACTTCTGCACCATAAACTATTTGTCTTTATCTAGCTATTTAGCTAAAAATATCTAAATTCTTACAATGTAAATATCTAGATATTTTTTTCCAAAAAATAACAGTAATTTATTGATTGATATGTATGTACACCTTTTTAAGGATCAAAATAACTATAGTTACAACATATGGTATATCTAGGTTTCCTAGTTATAAGCTAGACTTTAGGTTCTCAATCTAGTAGCCACCTTTCCTTCATTTTATAGCTACTCATCTTGTTACTAAGGATAGCTTGCACCAAAGGAAAGTTTTTTAGTATAATAGCTACTTACTCCTAACCTCCTTTTTGAAGATTTTTATAATTCCTTTCTTCATATGTTATACGCCATAGATGCCAAACTAATCTTCACTACCTTGTAATCTGCCTTGTTATCCATTTTTAAGGTTCTCATCTGAGATATTAGATCATTTCAAGAGCAGACTGATTTTCTTATGTTAAGTGCCCTTTGTAACCATAATATGGTCCAAGGATTCTAGGTTAGAGTTGCATAGTTCATACTCTAATGATGCAATTGGAAACTTGATTTTTTCTTTAGTAGGGAGTCTCCCAACTAGCCCCAACCAGAGGATTAATGCATGTGAAGGGTTAATTTCATTATCCTATACTAGAGTTCTTCACCTCGCTCTATTATTAGGTTCCTTTTGGAGAAAGGCTTTAATCCCTTAAGAATCCACAAATTTTGATCTTGTTTTGTTTCTTATAAAGTAGGCATATTATCCATTATGATTTCCAGACTTGTGCAATTATGTAAGGCCAACTCCATTGGTTGTTTCCGATAAACTTAATGACCTTAGTTCTAAGGTTCACAACAAGCTTTTGGTGTTGGATCTACTTAACTTTGTACAAGGGTTGTTATGCCAATTGTCAAACCAAAATAGTGTGGTTTCACCATTCCCTATCTTCTGAAGAACTAGTTCCTACATCCAAAGTCTTTTCCTTAGTATTTGTTTTAGATTCTATGACATACCTTGCTTGATCTTCAGGTTCCATAGGCTATTCTCTTTAATGAATACATTGTGTTCTCACTTTACCCATAGTTCATTTTTTTACTACATAACCATTATTGGTTTTTAACAAAACTTACCCTATTTAGCAATCTTGCCCAATAAATCCCCAAACCACCTTAATTCTTTGGTTTCTATTATTTAATCTAGCTAACTTTTGCCTTGTTGTTACTTTAAATTGATCCATCACACAGAATTCCCTCAATTTTCTTTCTATTTCATTCAGTATACTCTTAAGAAGTAACAAGTAGCTGATCTAGTAGGTAGCTAGGTTACTCAAAATTGTCTACACTAGTTGCAATCTTCCCATATATCTTAAATGCTTGTTACATCAATGGTTGATTTTCCCATTGAATGAGTCTATCAGTGTTCTACAGTTTGAAGCAGTGATTCTTCTTTGAGAAATTAGCACACCAAGATACTTAATAGGAAAAGTGCCTTATTTCAGCCCATCTCCTATGCTTTCGAAGCAACTTCTATTATGCAATTAGTTGACAGGCAGAAGAAACTCTTATTAGGATTGCTTCTCAATCCTAACACAACATTGAAATCCTCCATAGATCGTATGAGAAGGTTGATAGACTACTTTTTAACCTTACAAAAGTGCAACAAGTCATATGCAAAAGCTAGGTGAGTAACTTTTGTACCTTTACATTTGTAATGATATTGGAATTCTAAGCATTTTTCAATATTCCAAGCAAGTAAGATTGAAAGGAACTCTATGAACAAAAAAATAGCTAAGGGGATAGGGGATCCCCTTGCCTTAATCCTCATTTAGCTTTTAACAACTTGGTAGGTTCTCCATTCACCATGATAGCAAGAGATCCAATAGTCACACATTCTTCGACCCATTCCATAAACAAGGGTGGATATCCTACTCCTTTTATAATGCTAGAAATGAAATCCTTGTTGACTAAATCATAAGCCTCTTTTAAGATTATTTTGATGGTATAATTCTTTACTTTTGTCTTGGTGTTATAATCTTTTAGGAGTTCCTAACAAAGGAGAATGTTGATGCCAATAGATCTTCCTTTGATGAATTCATTTTGAGATAGATTAATTATTTTCCATAAGCTATTTTTAGTTTATTTACAAGAATTTTGTGATGATTTTGTAGAGAATATTAAAGTAAGAAATGGGTTTAAAGTGCTCCAATCTGATGGCATTGTTTTGTTTTGGAATGAGTCTCATGTAGGTTTTGTTCCACTATTTCAATATAGTTCATTTCAAGAAAAACTACTTCACTACCTTAGTAACCTCTTATCCTAGGATATCCTATTTGTTTTGAAAAATCTTCCATTGAATCCATCCAGACTAGTTAATTTATTAAGGTGCATTAAGAACAAGGCTTCTCTGATCTCTTCTTCAGTTATTTCTATGGCTTTCAAAGATCTATTTAATTCCTTTTAACACATCTTCTAGTATTTCCTCTACTTTAGTTTCAAGCCTATACTACTTAATAAAGAAATCAAAAGTTATTCTTTTGTTATTCTCTTGATCTTGATATTTCTGACTTGTTTCATCTTCTAATAATTTTATAAAATTCTTATTTTGTCCTGCTTTAATGGAGTTAATAAAATATTTTGTGCACCTATCACCATCCTTTAACCAAAACATCCTTAATTGTCTTATTAGATTATTAGAATCTTCTAGTGCTTTAGTGTAATTGTTAAATAGGTCTGCTCCCTCCTTTCTTAACTTTTGATCATCTGGTCTAACTAGTACCATTCATTGACATTTCTGCAATTTCTACAAGGCTTTAATTTTTCTCTTATTCTAAAACTATGGTTTCTCTATTTAGTGCTTTCAATATGTCTTTCATTACCTTTAGTTTCATACTTAGTATATATCCCTTTGTTCCTGCAATCTCTATTCTCAATCCCTCTCTTAATGTTTCCCTACTCTTGAGCTTTTCCATTAGGTGGTTAAAAATTCTAAAAGGGGGATTTCTTCTATCATCAATGACGGTTAGATTAACCACTAATAAGATGTGGTATGAGATGTTTGGTTCCTCAAATTTAGAAGTGATGAAGGGAAAGTGTACTAGTCAATCATCATTTACCATACGCATATCAAGCTTCTTCAATAAGAACCAGTTTCTAGTATGTTTAGAATACCGTATAAAAGCATTGATATAGAATTTCAGGTCTATCAACCTAGTATTTCTTATTATCTCTTTAAACTCCCTATAGTTTTGTTATAACCAACTTCCCCCCTCCCAATGCTTCACTTAAGTTTAGTGTATAATTGAAAGCCTCCACTACTATCCAAGGTGACTTGATGGTGCTGCTAATCCTAACACCCCCCCCCCCCAACATTAAGTTTGCCTTTGGGATTAATAGTTTAAAGTATACATTGTGGAGACTGTAATAATCCTTTTAATGTTTTTTTTATCATCATTTCATAATAAATCAATTTAACAAAACAAGTCCATTTAATAAGTTCTAGTTTTAGTGGGTTATACCTTATGATTACTCTCCCATTGATATGGTTATCATGGTTAGAAACCACCTTTTAGTCTTTCCCTAGGAGTTACCAACTTTTCTCCATTCGCTCCTTTTTTTTATTTTGGTTTATAGTAAACCAACAAAATCTGCTCGGTTGTTTCTAATTAAATCCTTAAAAGCTAGCTTTTTATTCAGGCTATTGAGCCCTCAAACATGCCAACTAACTAAATTAATCATTTCTTTTCTTGCCTAATTTTTTCCTACTAGTTTTCCTACTTGCACTAGGATAAGTAATTTCAGTATTATGCTTCGTGCCTGAAGTCTCCCCTTTCTCCGTCAAAGGAGTTTTGTCTACTTCTTCTACTTCCTTTTCTCTTAGTCATTTACCACCTATCTTCATTTCTCTAAAATATTGCTCTCCTGTTTATTCTAGTTTTGGTTATTTTGTTCAAAAAGTGGTTCATTTCTTCCTACTGGGTCTCCTCCATATGTTCTGAGCCCACATCAATCATCTTGTTTCCCTTTGATTCTCTTTTTTCCTCTAGATTAACCTCTTCTCTTTAATTTTTGGTCTCCATATATAAGTAACCCTTACAAGGTCGTTTTCAAGGTTACCTTATTCTTTTAACTTCATAATCCTAAGAGAATCAAGCAATTTTTTTAAGATAGCCACATTTATACATAGCTTAGTAAACCAAATTCTTTTTATCATAGCAATATTGTCATCCATTCATAAAGGCTTACCTATCTTGCAGTACAACACATCCCCTCGGTAGACTAGTACTTTAATGGGACTTTGTGGAAGTTCACCAATAAGTGAATTGTTTACAGCCTGCTCCTATCCAATGTCACCCTTGGATGCCACTTCTTAAGAAGGATTAGATATCCAAGCACATGCTAGGGCCTTTCCTTAATCACTCTTTGGCATTTTATTTAGAATTAAATTTAAAAACAAGCAATTCACATTCATTAATCATCATGTTCACCAATCCCATATTCCTCCAAGCTACAATATCCCATTTGTTTGCTACATAAAATGCCAGCCTTTTTTCAAGGAAGAAGCTTACCAAGGATGAACTCCACTTCTTTGCTCCTTACTAAAGCATATATATAGGAGCTTGAATGGGTTCTTCACTCGTCAACTCCACATATATTGGTTTCCTAAGGTTTCCATAGTTACCTACTATTGAGTTCCATATTGTCTTGCCCTTCTCAAGTTCCTATCATCTTGTTTCAATTGAATTTTTAACTTTTTGAGTTTATTGGTAGGTCTCTCTCAAGTTTATTTAGGTTTTTAGTGGTAGCAATTTAGTTTCTATATCTTAAAGGTTGTTATGGTGGAGTTTGGAACTTAAAGGTTGATTATTGGGTGGTGGGGAGCAAGGCAATCGACTAGTGGTTGTCGAAGGTGCAGGAGGGAGACTCTCATCTCGAAAGAGAATATTTTCTAAGTTGTAACGACATGTTTGGTTGAGTGGAATAACTATTCTATTACTAATGTATTGCTAATGAATAGTTATTCTAATAGAATAGTTATTCCTTTGTTTGGTTAGAAAATAAGATACAGAATAACTAAACATACAGAATAACTATTCCCAAGTTTAGTTATTCCTGCATTTTGAGGAATAGCTAAAAATACCTCCCTCTTGTCTTTACCTATTCCGCATTACCTATTCCGCAAAATGTGGAATAGTTAAAGGCAATCTTTCTCCTCATTATTATTATTATTGTTGTTGTTGTTGTTGTTATTTTTGTTGTTGTTGTTGTTGTTGTTATTAATAATAAAGAAAATAATAATAATAACAACAGTAATAATGATGATGATGATGATGATGATGATGATGATGATGATGATGATAGTGGAGAATATAATTTATATATTTTTCTTTTTGTTAGTTATTAATTTATCATTCTAAAATTATATTTTCAAACCAAACATTGGTATACATCATCATTAGAAATTCTTAGGAATAAACCAAACTAAGTAATACTCATTCCATTCTATTCCTTAACTATTATATTCCTAAGAATAACTATTCTATTCATTATCTATTCTAACAGGTGAACCAAACACTCTGTAAATATCTAGATATTGTAAGTAAATAGTTAACAATCTTTCACTTGAAGATTTGATTAAAAAGCTCAATCTTCACACTATTGTTATATTGCTTACATTTATGTCAAGCCACATAAGATCGACCATAATCATGTAAACGATCAAGAAGGGGGGTTGAATAGATCTTTAAACCTTTTCGTAAAATTCTATAATAAAATCAGAAGTTAATTCAAACAAATTTAAATTCAAAGAGTAGGCAAGAAGAGAAAACACAATTTTTATAGAGGTTCGATGCTAAGACCTACATCCTCTACCTAAGCTCCCACTTAGGATTTTGGCAAACCACTTTACTGCACACTTTTTAGTTTAGTGTGAACTCTTAAAACACCACTTGATTTCCAGCTCAAGCTACCTTTACAATTGATTTGTTTTCTGGCACAAATCCTACCTCACAAGTGATTCTCCTCTAATCACTCAACTCATAATAAAGATGATAAATAATTGAAGTAAGGCTCGATATAGCTAGATACACTTGAATGTGCAGAGATAAATTTTGAGTAATAACAATGATGATTATGAAAGACGATCAGAAAGCTTTTCTATTTTTTGACCCCTATTGATCTCTTGATCTTCTTCTATTTATTTGCAGGCTTCTAAAACAATATAGACGTTGTAAATCATCCATTAGCTGTTGCTTGATATTTCCTAGCCGTTTCTTGATTTCCTCCTTTCCATTTGTGATTGATCTGGATGAATTTTGATCAGTTTTACCTGATAGTCGATTGGTCGACTAGTGCTAGTCGACTAGTCGAGTTGTTATAGTCGACTAGTGTTAACATATTTCACTGCAAGCTTTAACTTCGCTCCTCGATAAGTCGACTAGTGACATGATAGTCAACTAGTACTTCTATTCCGATGATTTGTAGCCGACTTGTTCCACATTAGTCGACTTATTTCAACCCCCATCTAATGATCTTTAAATTATTAGTCGACTTATGAATTACTGGTCGACTTGTTTCTGACTCCAAAGGATATATTTCATCAAATCTTCCTATAATCTTCATGTTTAATGTCTCTAGCATGTTTGAGGATTATTGCCTTACTGATTTCACCATGAATTATACCTTGTCTTAATTTATTTCAATCCACAACAATAATTTCTTAATCAATTCTAAACATTTTATTATTATCAAAACATAAGTAAGATTTAATTTGTCAACCACCATTGGTCCAATACGCTTAACTTTGTCTTTCATTTGGACAAAACACGTTTTCCCCTCTCTCTACACTTGTTGTTGGACCTCGCTTGCAGAGCCCAACTTCGGATCATTAACGTGAGCTTAAACTTATGAAATTTTTTTAAACATCACTGATTCATCTTCAAAGCCTGTGAGTCATGAGCCCGACGTCCTACATGACATCTGGACGCGTATCCCACAAGGGAGGTGTACCACACCAAGCCAAACCTCACCCAAAAAGCACCCAAATCTCTTACTTCCGAACATATTGAAAATTTTAAAAGTCTTGGGTCCTAAAATGAGAATTGATTCCTTCAGATAAGTTGTAGCTTCAAGTCTCTAGTTTGTTTAGAACCAAAAATCACCTCATTCGGATCTCTACAGATTGAGATATCACCAAAATACAGAAGCATGTTCAGACTTTTTCAACAGATCCTCTCATTTTGATTCAATTCATCTTTTCAAATTAATCTCAAAAGCCATAAGTTTCCATGTAGAGGTAGAGGAAAGTCTTAGGAATCCCACGATTCAAAAATCAGGTCAATCGGAGGTCGGACGGAAAAGTTATAAGCAAAAGAGTGGAAAGGGGTCGGGTTAAAGGTGGGAAAAAGGGGTTGCGTCGCCCTCGCGAAGCTGTAGCCTTCACGACTCGATCGCGATCGCGACGCGGTCGCCCCGTGACACGCTCGCCCTCGCGAGAGCACGCGAATGCACGACATCGCACACGCGACGCGTGCGACCTCCTGGTTCCTTTTTTTTTTCTTTTCCAACAACCTAACTTTCAAAATTCCTATCTTATGACACAAAACTCCAAAAGTTGCAAATTTGGTATCAATGGA
>JANJEY010010571.1:0-10414 GCA_024703695.1 Erythroxylum cataractarum
TGTAAATTCGTTCATCAAGATTGTACTTTGAAGAATTGTAATATTAGATAGCATAATATGGTAACTGCTTCGTCTCGGTTTCCAGTTCCTCTGACATATCGCTTCGTGTTATTTAAGACGCTAGAAGTAAAGAATTTAATCAAACAAGTTGTACCTTGTGTATTTCCCTTTCCATCGTCATTCGTTAGGGAATGTAACCATGTTCAAGTTCAATTTACATTAACATCCAAGTACAGAAATCCTGAAGTGCGGCGTCCCTCCATTGTTTTCCTAATATCAGGGTCAATTCTATTACGCATTCGAGTTTCGTACTCGAGTATCCATTATGTTTTATAGCAAATTTGATGTAGTTCGTCAAAGCTCGTTACTTCTCTCACAAGAAAATTGAGCTTCCGTCTGCTTTTCTGATTCGTCTGCTTTTGTGCTTCGTCTGTTTGTGTTCGTATCGTCTGCTTTTCGTCTGTCTTTATGTCTTCGTCTGACGTTTGTATTCTCCATGGTAATTCGTTAGGGGATGTAGCCTTGTTCAAGTTCAATTTAGATGAATGCTTCCTACTCCAGTATCCATTATGTTTTATAGCAAATTTGATGTAGTTCGTCAAAGCTCATTACTTCTCTCAGAAGAAAATTGAACTTCCGTCTGCTTTTCTGATTCCTCTGCTTTTGTGCTTCGTCTGCTTTTCGTCTGTCTTTATATCTTCCTCTAATTTTCTTATTGTCCCTCTGTATTGTTAACTTCGTCTACTTTTTCAACTCCGTGTATATTTTTAACTTCGTCTACTTTTTCAACTCCGTCTATATTTATAACTTCGTCTACTTTTTCAACTCCATCTATTTTTAAGTTCGTCTACTTTCTCAACTCCATCTGTTTTTCTCTTCTTCCTCTGTCTTGTCAACTTCGTGTGTTAGAGGTGAGGAAAAGCAGACGATGGAAAGCCAACCAAAGCAAATCACGTCCGAATTAAGAAGCAGGACGATAGAATAAGCAAATCACCTCCCAATTAAGAAGCGAGACGATAGAAGTGAAACGAACAAAGTCAGATATTGAAAATTAAAATGCAGACTCAAGTAAGACATAAAGCACAAAAAGTTAGAGCATAAAACTTTACAAAGCGATATGTCTTAAAGTAGATGATTCCTGGTGATAATCCTGAAACCTCTGCTTTGATAGAGGAGTTCCTTTCTGACATGAGAAAAATATATGTACAAGGAAAGAGGATGTTGTTGGTGAAGTAGCAGCTTTGCAATTTATGATAAATCTCCTCATATCCAAGTCTGCACTACGCCTTCTCTGTTTGAGGCACTCTTTTTCAGAAGTCTCCACTACGTCTTCTTTATTCGAGCCATCTGTTTTCAGGATGGCAACATGATAAATTTGCTCATATCCAAGTCTGCTGTAGGCGAACAGTTGGTCAACATTGGTTTCCGTGTTCGACAGTAGCAACAGTCGACAGCAACAGCAGTCGACAGCAACAACAGTCGACAACAACAACAACGAAACTCGAAAAACATCTGTATACACCAAAACAAAAAAAACTTAAAGAAGATTTACAAGCAAAGAACAACTGGAAATCGAGACGATGCGGTTACAACATCCGACGTCCAGTTGGTGAATAACCTTATGCTAAGTTCACGTGCTAGATTCACGTCAAAACCACTGATACTCTCTCGACACCAACAACAGTTACGACAACCATAGCTGGAATCGAAAAAGCAGAGGACGACAATGGCGGAGAGGAAAAACAAAGACAGAGAAAGGAGAAAACATGGATCTATTCCGTGATTGTGCTAGGTTCACGTGCTAGATTCACGTCGAAACCACTGATACTCTCTCGACACTAACAACAGCTACGACAACCACAGCTGGAATCGAAAAAGCAGAGGAAGGCAATAGCAGAGAGGAAAAACGTGATCGTCCATCCCATTCGCTCTTTAAGTAGTCACAAGCGCGGCCGCCTGACAAACTATTGCATCAAAAGATTGGGTCAGAAGATTGCGTGCATATCGCGCTTGTCTGGGTGGTCAGAAGATTGCGTGTATATAGCGCGAAGACACAAAATTCAATAAACGACGATATGGGATGCCAAGAGTCTTTGCTTTCAAGAGTCTCGTGACCGTCAGATGAAATGGACGAATGGGATGGATTGCGTGGTCTTCCATCCCATTCGCTCTTAGTATATATACTTAATAATGGTGAATAATAATAATTATATAGAAGAAGAAAAATAAGGAAAGCAGGATAGACGACCTCGTGATCGCGAGGTCTCGTGCTGGTAAGATTGCTCCAAATTCATATATCTTGCGATCGCGACACGTCGATATTGGGAGATTGGCAATTTTCATGCAGTCTCGTGGTCGTGACGCGTCACTATCGCAAGATGGCCAACCTCTTCCCTTTTCCTTTTGTATTTTATCATTTTAATTAGTAGTATTTTTGTAATTCCTTTTTATTATTAAATGTATGTATTTTCATTATTAGTATTATATTCCTTATCATAATTTAACTTTGTTTGCTTTAATTTATTTATATTAATAATATAAAATTCTTTCTTATCATTAATTTCCTTCTTATTATTTTTAAAATTTTAAATCTTATTTTTTAATTAATGTGATTATTATGATTAGTTTCATACTTCAGTATATCACTTATTATTAATAAATGTATTATTTTTATTAAAATTGTTTATTATTATTCATAAAATTATTAAATTTGTCATTTATTAATAATATAAAATTCCTTCTTATGATTAATTTGCTTCTTATTATTTTCAAATTTATAAATGTTTATTATTTTATTAATGTGATTATTATGATTAGTTTTGTACTTCAGTATATTATTTATTATTAATAAAGGTATTATTTATTATTAAAATTATTTATTGTTATTCATAACATTACTAAATTTGTTATTATTATTAACTGTATTTATTTATTTTATTATTTATTATCCATTATTATTATTATTATTACTATTATTATTATTATTATCACGTTATTATTATTATTATTATTATTATTATTATTATTATTATTATTATTATTATTACTATTATTATTATGAAATTTGTTACAAGCAAATGATCCCCTTTTTTGGTTTTGTTTTTATTATTATAATTAGTAGTGTGATTTTATTAAATTCATTTTTATCAGTTAATGTATTTATTTAGATTATTATGATTATATTCCTTATCATTATATAATTTTTTTTGCTTTAATTTATTTCTATTAATAATATACAATTGGTTCTCATTATTAATATTATTATTATCCTTATTATTATTATTATTATTATTATTAAATTGCTTATTGATATTTAATTTATTATTATGATAATTTCTATTATTATTATTATTATTATTATTATTATCATTATTATTATTTCTATTATTATTTCTATTATTATCATTATCATCATCATCATCATCATTATCATCATCATCATCATCATCATCATCATCATCATCATCATCATCATTATTGTTGTTGTTGTTGTTGTTGTTATTGTTGTTGTTGTTGTTGTTATTATTTTGATGAAATTCTTTATTATAACTTTTCTTCTTATTGTAAGCCAATTGGTTATGACAATAACGAATTGCAATCAATAGGTTTTCATATGGATAAGTCAACAATGTTATATACTCATCATCGTTATGAGCTTTGTCCATTCAGAGTCAAAAATAGAACCTGTTTGTAAGGAGAAATCTAAGCTACAGAACCAAACCGAAACCAACAGGATATGACTATTGTACATGCAAGTTAAGCAGGCATGGTAAACAATTTGAAATATGTGAAGATCTACTTTAGGCAATACAATAACGCAATTGTTTAGAAGCAATAGTTTTAGAAGGCAGTTACGCACAAAAGTCACCACCTTATTGCAATTTAAAAATTCGGCATTCAGTATACTTAAGCCAGAAATTTTATTAGCAGTGTAATCGTGACTAAAACGTTGATTATAAAAATATGTGAGGAAGTTGAAAAAATGAATGCCTAAGGAAACAACTAATGCATATTTCGAGAGAATGGATGGTAAATTTTAACCATGGCAACCTCGCTACTTTTTCAAGTAAATCTCATATGATAATATGACAATCATAGGTTATGTAACCTAAAAACAATTCAAGTAGAACAATTCAAATTTAAACTTCAAACCAGATCCGAAAAGTTAGATTAACTTCTATACTATCTGAAGTCATTCAAAACGCACCAAAATATCCAAGTTTAAGAGGATATGAAGTAAAATGAAAAAAGGTAAAGTAGTCATTGTAGCTGCTTAGTCTGACATGAAAAGTTCATCAGAATTTAGGTTTTTTCCTATTACGACGAGTGTCTGCATTTGATTGTGCTGTACATTCAATATTGCTGATTGGGTTATCTGTTTGTGACGGTGAATTGTTTTCAGCATGACTGAATCTTTTATCAAGGCGTTGTCTAACTGATGAAGAAGATTCAGGAATATGTTCTGAAAATATAAGAAATCAAAGTATATTAGGTTGGTGATATAAGACAAGATTTCTAAAAAGAAAATGGTTGATATAAAAATAATAAACATTCATGTTAAAGATGAAATAAAAATAAAGGAGGAATAAAAAACACCTGAGATAGTTAGAGGTGTAATTTTAGCATTGTTATACTGATCATCAGTTGAAGGTTGGTCATTTTTTGTGGGCGAAAGCGGAGGCTCTTCAAGTTAATGAGCATCAATTTTTCTATAGTAAACAACAGTAAATCGTTGCACTGCATCTGATGATTGAATGTTTGTTGGTTTGACATGTAGAGGAAATGTATTGGTCTTCAATTCTGTATGTAGGTTATCTAACGGGAGATGGATGTTCTTATAATGCAAATGAAAAAAAGTCTATTGTCAGTGAAATAACTACATAAAGATAATTGGGGGCGTATTAAATTAGAAATGTAGATGAAAGATAGAAGGAAAGATATAACCTCATTGGAATATTGCATAGCTTCAAGGGCACTAAAATTTAAAAGTTTTTCAGCTAGGTCACCAAAAATCGAAGCCATGATATTCCCTGTTTTTTCTGTTAAATCTATGTCATATCGGTACCTATACAATAAAGTTAGAATAGGGAAAAAAAGATTTTATATGTACAGTAAAATAGATGTAGGTGAAAAGGTGATGCGTGCGAGAGAAAAAGTTGTAAAGGCGACATGTAAGTAAAGAGTAATGTCATAATTACAAAATACAGGTGGAAGGAAAAAGCAACAAATTGAAGATTGAAAATAGAAGGGACAAACCTTGCTTCAGCTGTAACTTTTTCTCTGCAAGAATTACAAGTGAAAAAAACTCCATATGCAGCAGCTGTAGAGCGAAAGCATTTCTTGCATGCTATATACTAATATTTTTGTAAAATGTGTTGAAAGGAAATATGACCTTGAATATATGACATTTGGGAAAAAATCGAAAAGAAGATTTAGAGAAATAAGTTTTAAATGAAATATTGAACAGGAATATGTAAATGTGATTACCATGGGGGTAGAATTTAAAAACATAATTTTGGTGATTTTTTGGTGAGATCCAGAAGATATATCAGGATTATATTTGAGGTAAGATCGTTCGCCAATGAGCTTTTTAATTTCCTTATTATTTTGTTGTGGCCTGTAACCTAATAATTTTATGGATGAAAATAATAGAAAATTTAAAAATTTCTATATAATTTGTAATGTAATATTTACAATGTTGTAGGTAAGATAATGGAATACCAATTTTTTAGATTTGTAACTTCATGCATTAGTGGGTCAACGAGGATTGCTGAGTCGAACCATGTTGATAATGCAACACCTAACATTTGAAATTGTAAGTTTAAGATAAAATAAAAGGTAAATAATAATATGTAATACTATGAGGAAGGAAAAATACCATTATAGAAGTTGACTTTGAGCCTTCTGCAGACAAGAATTAGATAAGAGTGAAGGGATTCTGTAATGCGTTGGCCCTCATTGTCAACAAAAGAATTTCACAGTGATAGTATCACTGTTTGGTGGCTAATAAAAAACAAGAGATGTTACAAAAATGTAAAATTTTTCTTACTTTCATGGAAAATATTAAGAAAGATAGAGAATTAAAATTACTCTTTGTTGGTGATAACAAATTTTTGTACAATTGAAACTCTTCCATTTTTTACAATTTCTTTTTTATCTAACACTTCAATAACAACGGCTAAAATATCTATCATGTGTTAAAGATAAATATGATTAGTTTTAAAAAAAATTTGTGAACATTGTATGAAGAAATATATTAAGCATCTAACCAACTGATTTTCTCTTGTCATTAACATAGTCCATGAGATTCTTGAAAGGTGTGAAGTTGAACTTGAGAGGGATGATTGCTTCGTTTTCTGTCACAGGCTCAATGACAGTGCGACTTGTAATAATCCACTGTATCTTCAGATTTTCGGTTTGGTATTAAGGTGGAATCGATTTGACAATTGCATTAGAAATGATATATTTCTTACATGGGTGTAAGATCTTACTAATTTTTTGGATATCATTGTTGAATGTGATACCCTCAACTTGTGATCCTTGTTAGGAATAAGGAAATTATTAATAGGTAAGTTTAAGAAATGTAGAATGAAGAAAGTGTAATTGACATACCTCAGAATTGCAGAAGATAAACTTTTTTCTTTTAGATGGTGTAGTAGGTGAAGCGATGATATGTTGTTTTTCTTCCACGATTATTTCACAAGACCAGCATTGCGCTTCAGGGAAAATATCCTTCATCAATAAACGGTTTTCCATGCTACAAGAATATGTCAAATGGTTAAGTGAAGACAAAGAATTATTCACATAAAATTAAATTATATGAAGTGATTAAAGAAACAAGCAATGTACTTGTTAGGAAATATTACTTGTTAGGAAATATGATGTTTTATAATTTGACCAATTGAAAAATTTCACGGAAAACAATATTTCTAGTTTTCTTATCGAAGTCTAAAGATTCAAAAGTTCCTGGAATAATAAGAACTTTAATTGATTCAGGAGTTCGAGCTCTTGATAGAGCCACATATAGTTGTCCGTGTGAGAATAAAGGTTAACGGAGATAAATTCTAACATGATCAAGGGGTTTGACCTTGAGATTTGTTTATGGTCATCGCAAAACACAGACGAATCGGAAATTGTGTTCTGATGAA
The DNA here is from genome assembly GCA_024703695.1 of Erythroxylum cataractarum. NCBI lineage: Eukaryota > Viridiplantae > Streptophyta > Magnoliopsida > Malpighiales > Erythroxylaceae > Erythroxylum > Erythroxylum cataractarum. The sequence continues at coordinate 7,149 of JANJEY010010571.1, forward strand.
GGAATTCCATTTTTTCGTTCTCTGGAGATTGTAAAGGAATTTTTGGTATAAAAATGAATTTTCCTTTGTGAGGTCCAAAAGCAATTTCGACAGAAATTGTATGATCTTTCAGTTGTTTGCATATCAACCTTGTTCCATTGTATAATCCCTCAGTTGGATTTAAATTTCTGAGAAGCATAATTGGACAGCCTTCTCTGAGCAAAAGTTTATTTCGAGGCAGGCCTTTAGGATTTAAAGAATTGAGAAAATCTTCATAATCAGCTTGATGTCTTTGGTCGATTGTCTTGTCAAAACTCAAATATGAATGCATATTTCCTAGAAATTTTTGAATCATGATGTCATTAATTTCATCAACGCCATTATTTTTTGGACATAGCTCACATCTGTTTATCATTTGATAAGGGTCGGTTGAATATAGGCTTAGGTCAGAGAAGACGTTTTCCAATAACCTGGCGAGGATAATGGTACATTAGAAAAGTGCAATAGCGATTGTACAAAAGGATAGCAAATTATTTAATGAAAAAAACTGTTAAGAGAATCATCCTCATTGTCATAAGGAATAATGAGTTCGTTCGATAAGAAAATTTGATCTTGTTCACCCATTGGCTCAGTCCCTTCTCCAACCCGCAATGAGAAATCACAAAAAATTGGATTTGACACAGCTCTCATATTTATCGTTAAAGAGAGTTTAGAGATGTGAGGCCAAAGATGTGAATTTAGAAGACTTAAATCAACGAGTTGTTGTTTTGTTGCTTGGTCAATAACTGACAATGTTTGACGAAAGTCGCCACCAAATACAACAATTTTACCTCCAAAAGGCTCATCAGAGTCCATTATATCTTGAAGTAAATTGTGAAATGCTTCGTTTTGCCATGGAAGCCTCATCCCATAAATTAAGGCTTGATTGAAATATTAGTTTAACAACACTGCTTTGTTTGCTTAATTGACAAACTTTTTTCTTTGAAAAATCAAGCAGGATTTTAAATCTTTAGTGAGCAGTCCTACCACCTGGAAGAATTGAGGCAGTAACGCATGATGTGGCAACAGCGATTGCAATATATCCTTGTGATTGTAAATTTCCAAGAAGAGCTCGATATAAGAAATTTTTTCCTGTTCCGCCTGGACCATCAATAAAATAACTTCTACTGGTTGAAGTCAAAATTGTATTCATTATTATGTCAAAAATGCACTTTTGCTCGTTGTTCAATTTTGATTGCAACAATAGGTCCTCTACATCAATCTGTATATTCATCTCGCTCTGTATTTCTTTAGTTTGTTGTTGGTGATGATCAACATGGAATTGGTGGTCAGTAAAGTGATAATCAGTCAAGCTCTTGCCCATTTGTTCTAGAGATTTATTAATATCTTGAAGGATCATTTTTGTAACGTCATCAGATGTATATATATCACAAGAAGAATTAGCATATAGGTAGTCAGAAGAGAGGTCATTTTTGAAAGTTTCCCAAAGCTGTTTCGGATTTGTTGGGGAACAATAGAGCAAGAGTGTAGCAAATAAATATCTGAGAGATGCTGGCATTCGAAAGATCACAGCTTCTGCAAGTGTTTGTTCTATATAAGAGTCAGATGCTAGCAATCCTAATTGCAGTGTAGCTTTTTTGAAGCAGTTCATCTTTTGACCGTCAACAGTTAAAAATTGATCAAATGATGTTGGTCCTTTAATATGCATAAGTAATAATCTCAAGTAATACCTCTCTCTTTCTTGAGGGTCAACAGTAACTAATCTTCCTATGACTTTTTTTCGACTTCTTTCTGACCATGCTTTTGTTTTTCGATTCCAAACAAAATGCTCTGGGAAATCTTTATACAGATATTTCATCTCTGCCGCCTTTTGATTTGTTGAATTTGTCTTGAAAAATTAGGTAAGCATTATTTTTGAGAAGTCAATATTTCTTAATAAATAAGAAAGATTAGCATCTTTTCCAAAGGAAATAGACTATTGATTTGGGAGGTGAACTTGTAGTATATAAACTGATGGATAAATCTCTGCTAGCTGGAATTCATAAATGCGCCATAGAGCTTCAAGGGGTGAAATCCAACACCCTTGTTGGAAATTACTGATTTCATCAATATTACTTGTGTTGTCTTGATCATTGACACTAAAGCTAACAAGGTCATAGCCCTTAAATGCATATTTGTATAAGTATTTAACAAGCTTGATAGTTGAACATATTTCAACATTAATGTGACAATCAAGTAACATTAAAAGGTATGGGTTATGAGGAAACACCCATCTATTATCAACCTCATGTCTAGAAATTTTAGCTTTTATTCCATTATCTCTTCGTTTATAGCATGGATAACTGTCTTCACCATGAATAGTGAAAGGAGTAAAATTCTTTGGATAATGACTTTTGCATACACCATTTCTTATGCAAGGAGAATCTCTGTTCATAAAACCACAAGGACCGTGGATCATATGCTTAATGACAAGGGAATAATCTAGCGTTCTGATCAGGGTTAGGTATTTAAGCAGATATGATTTGATCATAGGAATCTGGATTTAGCAACTTAAATTGTGGCTTTAGTATTAACAACAAGTGAGCATGAGGGAATCCACACTTTTGGAATTCAATGACATAAACAAATGCGGCAACATCTATAAAGATTTGTTTTTTTATCAACTCATTTTTGAGGATTTCAAATTTAGCTCTGAATACTCTGGCCAATAAATCTAGTCTATCTTGCGCCTTTTCATGGAATTTAAGATTCTCTTGTATTTCTTTCCACATAGGGTTGCAAGTGATAGTAAGGAAAATGTCTGGTTTACCATATTTTTGCACTAGAGCCATCGCATCTAGATAACATCGTTTCATATCCCATGGACCAACGATAAATGAAGCTAGGAGGAAAATTCGACGGCCAATTGCAGAACCTTCAGTTTGACTAATGTTAAAGCTATCTAGAACACCTTGTAAAATTTCCATTCGTATCTCATTTTGTTTTCTCCTATGAAAATCAAGTAGAGATGTTTCAATCTTTATATAAGTACCAACAACAAATTTTTGAAGTAGTCTTAAGCTATGAAGAAGCATGGATTCGTCATGAGTTCGCATATGAAGTCGATAGCAATAATACTCTCTGGCAGATACTAGACCATATTCAGAGTGTGCTTCTTGAACAGCTAGTAACAAGAAAAAAAAACTGATAAATATAATGTAACCGATCTATAAGGGGGGTTGAATAGATCTTTAAGCTTTTTGTAATTTTCTACAATAAAATCATAAGTTAATTCACACAAAAACAAT
>JANJEY010010827.1:0-10395 GCA_024703695.1 Erythroxylum cataractarum
ATTATTCTACCTTAATTAGTTCTTCCTAATTAGGATAGTTTTTCCTTTATATTCAAGTGTATATGCCTTGTAACAATCAATTTTTTTACAGAATGAAATTCTTCATCCATATAGAACTTCACATCTATGGGACAAGATATGTTCTTACTATTGTTGTTGATTATAGTAAAGCCACCTAGACATTTTTACTTCATCACAAAGCACAGACCACAAAAACTCTTGAAACTTTCCTTTCTCTTGTTAAAAACCAATTCCAAACTACTGTCAAAATCATTAGAAGTGAAAATGGGATCGAGTTTATCAACTCAGACTGCTTGAATATTTTTTGAAACAAAGGTGTCAAGCACCAAAGGTCTTGTCCATTTTCTCCTCAACAGAACGGTGTCGTTGAAGTAAAGCACAAACATCTTTTGCAAGTAGCTCCATCTCTTATGTTTCAAAGCAACATGCCAAAGAAATTTTCGGGAGATTCTATCTTGATAGCTATTGACATCATTAACAGACTTCCCACTGTTCTTTTATCATGGAAAACTTCATACGAGATCTTATACGGGAGACCACCCAGTTACATCAATCTTAAGACCTTTAGTTGCCTTTGTTATACTACAAACACACAACCTCACAAAGACAAGTTTGCTACTAGATCCTTCAAATGCGTGTTTATTGGCTATATCACTGGACAAAAGGCCTTTAAGCTATATGATCTTGATTTATACCAAATTTTTGTCTTTAGAGTTGTTTTATTTCATGAATCCATTTTTGCTTATAACCAACATATTCATACCTGACTGGAAGAAGATACAACTCCTCTTCCTTTTATTCCTCATGAAGATCCAATTTCTAATGATTTCTCTTATCCATCAATCAATACACTTACACTAGATATTTCTCCTCTTACAACTTCAGATGGTAATATACAACCCACTGAACCATTTCAGCCAAAACCTATCTCAGATCCTTCTCCACCCTTACCAACTCGACAAAGCAAAAGGATCAAGTGTCGTTCTAATAAGCTCAAAAACTATGTCTTGAATGTAAACATTTCTTCTTGCGATCAAATTCGTACTGTTGGAGACGTCTTAGCTCAGCTACAAATCCCAGGTACTGTTTATACTCCTCCATCTTTTCCTTTCATCACACCGACCGGTTTTACTTCTTCATACATTAATTTTCTGGATAATATATCGCATTCATGAACCTAGGAGCTATGATCAAGCAAAACTAAATGAAAATTGGGTTAAGTTAATGCAACAAGAATTACATGCACTGGAGGAAAATCATGCTTGGAAGCTCACTTCTTTACCTCCTAATAAAAAGGCAATTGGTTCTAAATGGGTTTATAAAGTGAAATTTAATCCTAAAGGTAGTATGGACAGGTACAAGGCAAGGTTAGTTACCAAAGGCTACAACCAGATTGAAGGCCTAGATTATACAGAAAGTTTTTCTTCTGTTGCTAAATTGGTAACTGTGAGATTATTTCTTACTATTGCGTCTGCTAATTCTTGGCCTCTGCATCAGATTGATATTAATAATGCATTTCTTTATGATTTTATTGATGAGGAAGTCTACATGTTACCTCCTAAAGGTTACACTAAAGCCAAATCTGGTGAAGTTTGTAAACTAGTTAAATCCATTTACAGACTCAAGCAAACTTCTAGATAATAGAACCTTGAATTTTCTACCAAGTTGCAACAATTTGGGTTCATACAGTCAAAACATAATCATTGTCTCTTTATTATGCATTCCAACTCTTCTTTTTTAGCACTTATTGTCTATGTAGATGATGTGCTGATAATAGGCCCTGATGAGACCACAATACAGTATGTCAAGCAATTTTTACATGTTACATTCACTGTGAAAGATCTTGGCTCTACTCAATATTTTCTTTGTCTAGAAACCACTAGATCCTTTGCTGGAATTCACATTAGTCAATGTAAATATATTCTACATATTCTAAAGGATGCAGGTCTACAAGGAGACAAACCAACTGTCATTCCTCTTCCTGTCAACACTAGACTTCATTTCTCTGATGATTCACCCATTGCCGATGCAACACAATATCAAAGAATTGTGGGCTGCTTACTCTATCTTAATCTTTCCACACCCGACATCTCTTTTATTGTTCAACAATTAAGTCAATTCATGAACTCTTCTTAAACTTATCACTGTGAGGCTACTCTTTATGTCCTACAGTATCTTAAAGGGTCTCCAGCTAAAGGATTATTTTTCTCCTCTGATTCTACCTGCAACTTCAAGGATATTGTGACGTTGATTGGGCTACATATGTTTCTACTCAGAAATCAATCACTGGTTATTGTATTTTCCTCGAATCTTCACTCATTTCTTGGAAAGCCAAGAGACAATCTACAGTCTCCAAATCTTCGGCAGAAACAGAGTATAGAAGCATGGCCACTACTGTTTACATTCTTCAAGACTTTCAACTCCCACCTCAACCACCAATTCCTCTATTTTGCAACAACTAAGTAGCTTTACATATAGTTGCTAATCTCGTTTTTCATGAAAGAAGCAAACACCTTTACATTGATTGTTATCTTGTTCGTGATAAGCTTAAGGAAGGTTTCATTCGAACTACTCACATCTCCTCTCAATATCAACTTATAGACTCCTTTACCAAGTCCCCCACAACTCCTATATTTCATCGTTTAATTTCCAAGTTGGGCTTGATTGATTTCCACCAATCTCCAACTTAAGGGGGGGTATACGTATATATTGTACATATACATAATAACTTATATTTTGTTCAAGTTGTTATGTATAATTAGTTAGTTAGTGGTTAGTTGAACAGTTAGATGCACATTTATTTTTTTGTTAACGAAACTAGAAGAGGTGTAAATGATGAATACAGAGGAAGTAAGATACATTCATTACTTCATTACCAACTTCTTATAAGCTATACTCGATAAAGTTTTTAATATTTGTACATGCTTTACTTAATTTGTCCATCAGGTCTTACACCAAAAAAATTGGATATTTATTCTTTATCGTGACTTTGTTAAATGCCTTATAATCTACACACATTTGTAAAGATCCATCCAATTTATTTTGGAATAAGACTGGAATTCTATAGGGTGCTTTGGAGGGCTGAATGTAACCTGCCTCCAAAAGTTCCACCAACTGTGTCTAAAACGTCTTAAGCAACATTCTATATGAAACTTGGGTAGGAGGTTTAGCCCCTGGTTTCAATTCAATTCGATGATCAATGGCCCTTCTCGGTGGAAGTTCTTTTGGCAACTTTGAAAGCATCATATCTTTGTAGTGATCTAACATTTTAGTCACTACTCTAGGTACTTCCATGTTTAGCCCTTCTTTGGCTTCTACTATTGTTGCAAGAAAAGTTTCCTCACCATACTTGAGCCCTGAAGAATAATAAGGACTGACCTTACTGTGGAAATACCGAATCGATTTACCTCGTTTCACGGTTAGCTACTAGAGTTACCGATAATTCACGTCTTAAACTCAAACCCTTAATGGTGTGATTCACGTTAGGAAGAATGAAAAAGTATTTCTTTTCCGTTCATATTTAGCAAGATTAGAGAGAGAGATAACCAAAACCTCTTTTGGTTTCTAATCTATATATTTTTGTCTTAAGAAAACTTACTCTTTTTAAGCTAACTTCCTGTTCCTCTTTTTATATTAGGACAGAAGAAACTGGTGGAAGTTTTATTTAGATAGACATGGCCGTTCGTGTAACCGCCAACAAGCCCTTTTTCTATAACCATAAGAGAAATGAAGGAAGATCTCTGCTTGTTTTTTCTTTGTGAACCAATTTGTTCACATTTAATAAACTGAGGGCCTTATTCTCCCGTAAACATAATCCTACCTAAATGTGCAAAATCATCCAAAGGAATTACCATTATGTTGCATTTTCCGGTCCTTCCATTTATTGATAAAGTTACATTATATATCATTCCAGCCACATCTCTATCTTTGGCATTCACTGTCTACAGCCTATTGGAACTTTTGCTCACTTTTAATCTAAATTTAGCAATCATTAGATTTGTAATAAAAGTGTGAGTGGCACTTATATTCATTATTGCAGCCACAAACTGCACTTGCAAATGCATTAACGAAAGATGTATGTTGCTTTTCTCTTTCATTAGAGTATTCAGTAATTGAAGAGGATTAATAAAGGTTGCAACTTCACCCTCTGGTTCATCTTCTGTCACCATTGCATTGATTTTTTCTTGCTTGGAATATTCTCGTGCATAGTGATGGTCACCTCAAATATAACAACTAACATTTTCGTTTTTTTTTTCATTACTAGAAGCACAATTTTTTCCACCTACTTTGGCCTTCCCTTTATCATTTTGGCCATGTTTTGCTTCCCCATTCGACTTATCACTTCCCCATTTCGTCTGCTCCTTTTGGTTGAATTTTTCTTTATGATAGGATGAATTGGAGGCTCCCCCTACCTCCTTATCTTTGCTTGGGCGCAAGTTAATCAATATGTCTACTGCAATAATTGCATTATGCAAGTTCTGTATTTCTTGCCTCCTTAACTCTTTTTATGCCTAAGTTTGAAAGTTAGACAGAAAATTGAAGAGTTTATATTCTTCAGTCACGTTCCTAATGTCCAACATCAAAGAATTGAAGATCTTCACATAGTTCTAAATGGAACCATCTTGTCTCAACTTTCGTAAATTCTCTCGTGCCAATCAAGAAGTGTTGTAGGGGAGAAATTGCTCTTTCAATTCAAGCACAAAGGTTTCCCATGTATCAATTCTGGGGCATCCAACATTTAGATCACTGTCAAGTCTTGCACACCACCACAATTTCACATCCTCAACTAAATACGCGACTGTCAATGTGACCTTGTCACATTCCTACACCTTGGCAACGTCAAAGTATTATTGCATGTCCTATATGAAATTCTTCAAAATTTTCACATCCCTCACACCATTAAAGTGTTTAGGATCAAGGACTTTCAACCTTGTCCAGGTTCCACCACCATCCACGGCACCATGGTTGCTCATGAGAGCCAAGGCAACTTCTAAGACACCCATCCTCTTCTTCACTTTTGCAAACATTTCATCTATTCAGTAATCTAGTACCTGGATTACCTCTTCTAGGTGATCCAATCGTGAAGACAAATTTAGTGTTTCATCCTCCAAAATGTCCCCAATATGTTTAAGATGGAAACCGAACCCAGTAATTTTCCAATCGAAGCTCTAATACCAACCTATTACAGGGTGATTTTTAGCAAGAAAATCCACCAATTCGTGCCTTGTAATGCAATCAAGTCTCCTCACTTAATTCAGTGAAATACATCTAAAAATAAGAGAAAAAATTAAAATTGTACAAGCTGCCCAAGTAGTGCAGAATATTTGAAACACTTAGAATTAAAAAGGAACCGAGGAAATTTAAAAGATAATGGACTTTACTTGCAGAAATACAAAGTACATCACACGTAACAAGTATAAGGTTTTACATGGTTTTATATCCTGCAAACTTTGTAGAACAACTACTATAAGTAAGACACTGGACATTTTAACAAGCAGTTGGACACTTTACATAAAACTATCCAAATAAGTAAATGAAATTAAACTTAAATAACGTCATTAGGTGCATGCAAGTCGTGTAAATTATAGCATTCACAAAAAACAAGTCATGTAACGTTGTAGCATTCACGTGCAAGCACTACATTACTGAGTAGCCAAGTAAAACTAAAGTTGTCCCATTTTACAACATACATTATATAATTCCAGCACATATGTTTTGTGGTTACATATTATCAAAGGGCTAAGGTGGCCCATGGATCGATAGGCCAGGATAGTTCAACTCGTGGCCTGGCCTGACCATGGACTGGCCGGGCCAACCCAGTCTTTCTTATATTTTTTAAAAAAATGTTAAAAACAAACGTCATTTTTTAAATAACTATTAGGCCACAGGCCAGGCCGGGTCGACCCATATTTGACGCTTGGCTCGGTTAACCTAGGCTAAAATCAAACCAGACTGGGCTAAAATTGACATCTCTAATGTCAAATATAGTTTTAACCTAAACTTTTCCTTGCTCTTCAAGAAAATATTGAGAGGAATGCTATTCAATTCGATTAATTAGGTAAGATGATTACTAATTAACGGCTCCTTACCCATCACAACATCTCCAGCTACCTTTTTTTTGTTTATCAGGTCCTATCACTTTGTTACTAAAGTTCTTCTGTACCTACCTAATGCCTACTTCTTAAATCGATGTATGCACTAAAAACAAATATTTTGAACTACTTTTCCAAGTTACCCAAGGATATGTTTCTTTCAACGTTAATTAAATTTGTGGCAATGTTACTAAGCAATAATATTACTATTTTGTTATCATTAATCAACTTCAGTTGGAGTATGGACAGATGATCACTTTTTGTTATTTCTTTACTTTATTTTATCAACAAAATTTAGCCTTTTAGTAATTTCTTAATTTTCAACCAAAATTAATCAAATCATGGGAGGAATAAACCAAGTCAAAAGTTACATCGTTGACACATTTTCAAAGAAAAATTGGAGTTGTTGAAATATACAAATATTATTTCTCTACACACAATGCATATTATAAAACTATCTTTTGCTTATAACAAGCACCCTTAGCATTGCTTTATATTTAAAGCATGAGATGAAAATGTCCATGCACATTTAAAATCTGTGTTGAAGAGGGAATTCCTCTTATAGTTATATATATTCCATCATTGTTTTATTTTCTGTTATAAAGGAAAAACAATTAATAGTTATGTCCCTATATAAGGAAGTAGAAATCAAAACAACGCATTCCTAAGACTCCGTTTTGTTCGAGAAGACAACGTTCAGATTAAAGAAAGGTCACTGAATGATGAGCCAAGTTAATCCTCAGGTGGACTGAAGCCTTTAATTCATAAAAGCTCTTATACAGGACTGACCCAATACCACAGCTTACATTCTTATTCAATCTTCTAGAAGAGCTCCGCTACACCTGCATTTCACCAGATTAAGTCACTCAACATTGACAGTTGTATAAATGACTGATATTGTTATCATGTTATAGATAACAACCATTAGATCAAAACAAATAAAAGATCAATGGTCAACATCAATACTTGAACCATGTATAAATATATATATTTATCAATGAAAGTATACGAAGCATTTCCACAATTTTATTTCTTTGCATTCAGTTCTTACATGGTATCAGAGCTTGCACAGACAAATCGTCAAATTGCATCCTCATCATCATATGATACTAGTAATATTATTTCCTCCACAGCCCCTCTTGAATCTGCTCTTGCAAAAACCCTCAACTTCAATCTTCCTTTAAAACTTAATCAGAGTAATTATCTAAACTGGAGGCCACAAAACTTAGCTGTCATTAGTGCGCTAGACTTAGAGATCTATATCTCTTCTGATCATTCTCCACCACTAGCCATTCTACTTACTTTTGCATCAGATGGATCCTCCACTCCTATTTCAACTCCCGACCCAGCCTATAAAAACTGGAAAAGCATTGATCAGCTTCTGTTTTACTGGTTACTCACCACAATCGGTGATTCTGTGATTGGACAAGTGAATCATGCTAATTCCTCAAATGAGATTTGGAAAATTCTAGTCCAGCTTTATGCGTAAACCTCTCTAGTAAAGGTTCTGCAGCTCAAACAGAAACTCTCTTCTATGCAGAAAGGTGCCTCCTCCATTGCTGACTATATTCAACAAATCAAGTCCATTGGAGACTCCTTAAAAGTTGCTGGTCATGCTGTCATAGAACAAGAACTTGTTCTTAGTGTACTAAGTGGTCTAGGCAGTGAGTATGATTCTGTTGTGGTTCTTTTAACAAGTTCGCTTGGTATTTCTTCTCTACAGGATGTTCTTTATGCACTAATGATGTATGAGACAAGGCTAGAGTAGCAACATGCTAACTCTTAGGTCTCTATTCCTAATGCTTCTGTAAATCTAGCTCAGTATTTTCACAATCCTCACAGGGCTCCTTCCAATAGTCGTGGTTCCTATAGAGGAAGAGGAAGTCGCAGATGAGGGGGCAGACACAATCGCCTTTACTACCAACTCTGTCGCAAACAGGGTCATGATGCCCTGAAATGTCACAAACGATTTGATATTCATTGGCAAGGTCCCAGACTAGCTACTAGTCAAATTAATCTGGGTCATTGATTACCTCAAAAAGCCTATTTGGTTCATCACACTACACAAAACTCTACTGAATCAAATTCAGACCCAAATTGGTTCATTGACAGTGGTGCCACCAATCATGTTACTGTAGATCTCTCAAACCTCACGCTTCACAATTCCTATACAGGTAAAGATCAGCTAACAGTTGGTAATGGTAATCATCTCCCTATCTGTCATATTGGTACTTCCTCTATCCTTTCTTATTCTACCACCTTAGTCACACTGCATAATATCCTACATGTACCTCAAATCAGCAAAAATCTGCTCAGCATCTCTTAGTTAACTAAAGATAACAATATTATTGTGGAGTTTACTGACTCTTGCTGTATTTTCAAGGACAAAATTACAGGAAAGATATTACTCAAGGGACTGCTCAAGAATGATCTGTACAGCCTTGAAGCCTCCCCATCATCTACCTCTATCCAATCTTGTTTTAATTTCCCTAAAACATGTACTGCATTACTTTCTGAGTTAAATGTAAACATGTGGCATGCTTGATTAGGGCATCCTAATGCTTCTGTTTACATGTTTTGCAATCAATGAATCATAAATTTTCCCCTCAATCTCTCCAATTTTGTGATTCATGTCAGTGTGGTAAACAACATAAATTACCATTTCAATCACATCCCATTTCTGTCACTAAACCACTAGAAATAATTCATACCGATGTGTGGGGTCCTAGTCCTTATCCTTCTACAGATGGGTATAGATACTACATTATTTTTGTGGACGCTTTTTTCAGATTTACTTGGTTTTATCCCCTCAAAAACAAATCAGACACATTTGCAGTTTTTACCAAATTCAAAGCATCAGCTGAATTACAACTAAATCAAAAAATAAAAGCTCTCCACAGTGACATGGGAGGTGAATTTACTGCTTTATTACCCTTTCTTGCAACCCACGGAATACAAACCATATTTATTTGTCCTTATACCCATCAACAGAATGGAATTCCGTAAAGAAAACACAGACACATAATAGAAACTAGCCTCACACTACTCTCCCATGCCAAAATGCCCCTGAATTATTGGCTTGAAACAACATGAACTTACCTAATCAATGTCCTATCCACCCCAACCCTTCACAATCGGTCACCTTTTCAAACAAAATTTCACTAAAAATCTTCCTACAGTCATCTCCGAGTATCTCCGAGTATTCGGCTGTGCTTGTTTTCCCTTCCTACGGTTTTACAATAAACACAAATTGGGTTTTCATACAAGTAAGTGTGTCTTTCTTGGGTACAACCCCTTTTATAAGGGCTACAAGTGTCTCCATCCTAAAGGGTATGTTTACATCTAGAGACATGTCACATTCAATGAAAAAGACTTTCCTTATTCAGACCTTTTTTGTAAACCTTCATCTTGCTTTCCAGCATCTTCTAGCCACCCATTTTTTGTTCTCACAGATGTTATATAGGCTATTCCTACTCAGTCTCTGTCAGTAGACTCTTCCGTGCAACAACATCCTTCATTCACTACAACACAGGTAAACTCTTCTCCTCATACTCTATTTGATCACTTATCATCTTCACATACATCTCCTGCTTACTCTAAAGACCAGCATGTTCCCACTCATATTCCCCAAACCACTATTCCCATTGTTCCTAACTCTCATCCAATGCAAACCCAAAGAGTGACATCTATAAGCCGAAAACTTATCTTTCCACATTCTCTTCAATCCCTAATTTAGCACCCCAAACTCCCACAGAAGCTCTCAAAGATCCTTTATGGCAATAGGCCATGACGGACGAGATTCAAGCCCTCAAACTAAACAACACTTGGCATTTAGTCCCCTATACCTCATCTATGAAGTTGTTATGTACTAAATGGGTGTTCCGAATCAAGTACACGTCTATTGGTGCCATTGACAAATATAAGGCTCGTCTAGTGGCCAAAGGATTTAGTCAAACCCCAGGTTTTGGCTTCACAGAAACTTATAGTCCTGTAGTAAAGTCATCAACCATCAAGGTCATGCTTTCTCTTGCAGTTTCTCACAATTGGGATATCCAACAAATAGATGTCAACAATGCATTCCTAAATGGCTTATTACTCAAAGATATCTACATTACTCAACCTACCGGTTTCACTGATCTTACACGGCCTACGCATGTTTGTAAACTTAACAAAGCTCTCTATGGCCTAAAGCAGACTCCAAGGGCAGATGGACCATGGAATAAAGTCAAAGAATTAAAACAACATTTAGATACTTATATAGATATGATCCAGGAAGATACGG
>JANJEY010010836.1:0-10394 GCA_024703695.1 Erythroxylum cataractarum
ATTATAGATTCAATTTGTTATTGTTAAAATTTAGAAATTATAAAAAGAATTTTTTATTATATGAAAAAACTTATATATAATCAGTAGATAATATCAGCTATTTGTTAGAAATATTTGATAAAATCAACTGTTTAGTATTAACCTTTTATGTATAAAATGACCTGTGAGAGCATCAATTAATTTTTTTTATCATAATAAGAATATCATATCTTTGTATTTTATTGAATATTCTTATAAGAATTTAGATTTTCAATCTTAATAGTTAGTGATGCAATTAAATAAAAAAGTGAATTTATTAACCATATAAATTTCTTATTTGTTAAGTAATTTATTTAAATTATATAATTTCTACTTATTGTTTACATCTAAAAATTATAAAATAAGATACTCCAAATATATTTTAGAAATAACGAACATTGAATGCTCTGATATTTATTAGTAAACTAATAAAAATGAGAGAGTTCGAGAGTACAAGAACTAATACCTTCCTTTATAAGTAAAGGGGTGAAATAGAATAGAATTAAATAACCCGACACTAGATGTTATTTTGTTGCTTTTTACTCATTCTATAAAATTTTCAAAGTTTTTGTTGTCAAACCCCTCCGCTTTCGTATTTTTAAAACTTACTCCCTTCATCTGATAGAGTCCCACTTCATAAAATATAGTTTTTGAGGTGAGTTTTTAACCTTTTGATGCAAATTATTAATGCAAATTATTAATCAAAGTCAAACAGTCGAAGTATTTACGTCACTTCAAATTTTTTTTTAAAAATGTTTTTCGCTTCAACGTCGCCAAGATAAGGAGAGCTTTCAATTATCTTAACCTTATATATCAGTATACTGCAACATGGTCTCTAATCAACCAAATCACAGAAAAGCCCTTTTCTACGATAATTTGATCCTTCTTCATTCTACCATCAGTTATACACACCTGAAAAGCTCTTCAACCTTCTTCTCCGTTAATTTTATGGGATGTTCTTTTTAAGTCTCTGACAGTATGCTTTAAAAATATGATGCAAAGTAATTTGTGAAGATGAAATCCAAATTTCCTTTTTAACCACTTAAATTTCAAATAATATCTCATATATTTATTAATTGAAATTGTCACTAATTTAAGTACTATTATGTTTCAAAAATTAGTTGCAACATATTGAATCATACTACCAAAATATACGGTGAAATGTCAGTTTGTACAATGGTGATAGTTGATATAGATACGAATATTGAGATATCGGAAAAGATCGCCAATTAGAAAAAATTGAAGCGCCAAATTATTTTAAAAATAATTAAATCCTTCATTTTAATTTAAATTCGGCTAATGTGATTTTAGTGGATATGCTGTGAAATGAAATTATATTTTTTTTTATCTTTTATCTTTACTATTAGTTTTACTTGTATTTGATGATATATTTAATGCTAAATATGTAATTCAAATATGTAACTTTATAAAACTAAGGGACTATTGCATTACTTTTAAAAATTATTTAAAAAACATTTAATTTTTTGTGGTATTAATGCTATATCATATTAGTACCAAAATTAGTACGAGTTTTAGTATCATATTCACAAGTTTGGATTTAAACTAGATGTTAATTGAATAATTACAAAAGAATAAAAGAAGACAATGGTAATTGTGCTACTCTACCACAATAGTGCCTCTTCATGTGTCACTTTTCAATGTTTTGTTTATTTTAATTTTTATTAGTAAACTTTGTATTATATATGTTTTTGTATGTTTAGGGTTAAGCTTCTCCTTATCTAGTTTGAGACTTAGGTTTATAGTGAGCATGGGGTGTTATTCTTTTTCGTCGCCTCAAATGATAGACGAGATAGCATCTTGCTTAAATCCAAGTTTACCTGGGTGTATATGAGGTTGAGTCAAGATATCTCTAAATATTTTTTTGTACTAATATAATGTGGTTGGAAAATTTCTGGCCTCAAGACCCTTCAATAATGGTGCAACTAGGAAGTGGTTTGAATCGATTTGGAACTTAGTTGGCTTATTCAAAATTACAAAAGTAGCAAAAGATATATTTCTTTTTCAATTCGATTCCATTTTGGCTAGCAAGAGTTATGGAAAGGAGCCCATAGAACCTCAAAAACTATTTGATTATATTAGACAAGTGGAAGGCAAAAATGCCAAGATCAATATCAAATTTTAGTTCTCATCATTTTGCCTATAGGTTTAGAATTTATCCTTCAATTGGATGCCCATAATATTGGTTAAAATTATAGATAATTCATTAGATGAAGTTGTTAAAATGGATGAGAGAGAAATGACTAGTGAATATTGGATTTTTTTTAAAGTCAAAGTCAGGTCCAACGTTAATGAACCTCTTTGAAAATGTTTGGCATTAATTTTGGATGGTGACCATAAGGCTTCAATATGAGAAATTGTTAGTTTTCATTATTTTAAATCATGCTTTATTTGTTTTCCTTTGATAAAAGTGGAGATCGTAGACTTTTTATTATTATTTTTTTATTTTTTGAGAATTTAAAAATCCATTAAAGAATAAAGAAGATTACATTAGGAGAGGGTCTCTGCCACGTGAGATAGACCCACTTGATACACTGAATAAATCTAGGTGAAGCAAATCGATGACGTTTAGAAACAATATTAAAGGGCAAAGTCGTTTAATATTTAAGGTATAAAGATTTACAAATTTCTCGAATCTTCTGCTATTAATCGATTTGGGAGGATGAGAGTCGACACTCTGATAACAAGGCTAACGGTGACTCTATGGAGTTTCTCTTACTTGACTCTTCGCACAAGTAAGAACTCAACTTAAGTAGCAAACTTAAATTCAGAAGACTTTAACGGTTAGGGCATGACTATTTTTGTGTTTCAACTGTTCAAACCTAGCTTCATTTTCTAAGGAGGGACGAGATTCTCTAAGGGCTCAACTCTTCGGAGATGAACCGGTAAGGGAGATCACTCAAGTAAATGTATTCAGCTTAGTGTGATTGCATTCTTTATATTTTTGAATCTCTACAGAAAAACCAACTACAAGTTGATGATAGTGGAATAGTAAGCGACGACTATATTCTCCATGTGAGAGCCATTCCTCTGCTACAAAGCATGTTCAACTAATTTATAATTAGTTGTTCGCTTATACTAGCAATAGTGAATTCTATAAGAGATAGTAGATAATTAGACTTATCTTTAAACCTTCTACTATTCCTTTCATTCCAAACTACTTAAAAATATGTAGCTACTGAGACCATTATAATAGCCCTGTCATACTTAGAAATATGCCGAGGAGGCATCTCTAATAGGATATCCAAAAGTTTGCAATAGTTAAACCCAAGGGCACAGAGACTAGAGATTTTAGCCCAAACCTCTCTAGAGAAGACACACTCACAAAAGAGGTGGTCTCTAGTTTCATGCTCTAGGTTGCAAAGAATACATATCTTAGAGAAGGATAGGAATTTCAACCTATCCAAAGTGTTGAGCCTGCTCAACATAGCTAGGCAGAGAAGAAAGCTAGCATTAGGTCTACGAACCTTGTTCTAGATCAGGGGGTACCATCCTACTATATTAGTTGTCCCATCCCTAAACTTTTTAGCTTCCTTTATAGTAATTTCTATAATCGAAATGCCATTCCATAAGTAAAAATCTCTTTCCTCGAGGCTTTTAAATTGTGGAATGAGTAAGAGTCTAATCTCATATGAAGATATCATCCAATTTTCGTTTATAATAATTTCACAGAGCTTAGTAATCTTAAGGAACCTCTCCAATAGAGATGTTTCCAAATGATTATAAATTAAAGCTCCTTGCCCTATCTAGTTGTCATACCATAAACAAATTCTTTCCCTATCCCAATCTGACAAGTTATGTACTACTAAACCTCTTCCCTCATTCTAAGAATTTGGTTGAAGAGCCAATAGTAACTGTATTTGATTCTTATAGCCTAAAGACTCTCAGCTTTTAATATATAAAAGTGGATCCATTTGATCCACATAGATTGTTTTTCACTTAGTATTCTCTAAATCCTTTTAGTCATAAGTAATTTGTTTTTCTTGGAGATTGACTCCAAGCCTAATCTCCCTTCCTCTCTCGGTTGATAGATTTCTTCCAACTAACTTTTGTTATTCCTTTCTCACCATTCCTTTTTCCCTATGGAAACTGCTTCATCAGTTTTTCTACTATTTTAATAAACTATTTGGAGAGAAATAAGTATAAACACCGGTAAGTTTGCATTGACATAATAACCGACTTTAGAAGCTGAAGTTTCCCTCCATAGGATAATGCCCTATTAGTCTATGATCCCAATCTTATTAGGATTTTTTCAGTTAATAGGATACATTCAAAATACCTAAGCCTCCTTAATGAGATAGGAATGGCCAAATATAAAAGAGGAGGGTCTTTGATTTCCATACCTGTAGCTAGAAAAAAGGCGTTAGAAAGGTGAGAAGTACTTTTGGAGAGTATGAAATAGCTTTTGTGAAGATTAATACACATACCCAACATCTCCTCAAAATTATTGAGAGTACTTATTAGAAGAGAGACTGAGTGGACATTAGTCTGGCTTAGAAAAATGGGATCATCTACAAAACATAAGCTAGTTAGAGAAAGTTTCTTACATTTGGAATGATATCTAAAAGATTTTTTTATTAACTTGAAGAATTCAGGTGTAAAACCCCAAACTTTTCCTTTCTTGTGGACCCAACCTTGAATAATTTGATAATACTTGAGATAAGTATTAACGTTAAATGATAGTCAAAAAATAATAGAGTTGACTGGTATGGAAATGGACCAAATTTTTTTTTGATCAAATGGATTTATGATAGATCAAGGTTGACCCTTGTTTTAAATTATCGAGGAGTAAATTGGAAGCATTTTTGAGCTGAAAACTAAGGACATAAACCAAGTAAACTGAGCATGAGAGAATCATTCATAATTAAGGACACTTAAAGTAAATCGATCCAAATTAGATGTTGATATGTTTAGGTGCAACAGGTTAATAAGTGGACATAAAATTCCTACCGAAATTGGACAAATTTTTTCTTAAGCCACTTAATTATTTTTGGGCAATAAATAATACATGTACATGTGAATGAGCCTTAAGTGGAAACTGTCATATACATAAAGAAGTTCTCACTATTTTGGAACAAGAATGCATGAAAACCTAATGTTGACACCTTCATGAAGGAGTAAATGTGAGGGACATTAAATTCATTACATGTGAGACTAATACATGGTGTGAACGCGTGTCATTTTGATATGAAAAAAATCAAAACAACTTGTTAAATGTAGGAGATAAGAACCGTCATGGATGATGTAAGAAATTAATGGGTTAATTAAACAAATATGGTAAGAGCTAACATAATGGACAACTGTTGGAAATAAATCATGCAACGTATTGGACAACTTTCAACAACGTGTAACTTATACAAGGATGATGAAGGAGTTGTTATACCCTCATGCCGCTTACATTTTACTACTCTTCTAGGCCAAAATTGATGATGGACAATTGCGACTACTCCTTTCACGTATAGATCTTCCAAGTTTTTATTTTAAGGAAATAATTTCTACATAGTGTTTAAGCTTCCAACCACGGACAACATCTCCATCAAAGCTAGCTACATGCAGGGAAAAGATGGACAATACACTACCACCTGATTCTGGTATGCTAAACCACTCTTGTCCTTCCTCTTTGACTGGTCACATAAATGCTAAAGCTAGTTATATGAATTCCCTTGCTAATCACGTGAATTTTTGAGCTAATTGCATGGTTAAATGAAGAGACAAACAACATGGTAAATAGAGAGAAAGTAGCCTACTTACATGTAAAGAAAATATCATGTATATCCATATCCTATGTATGTTGTTCAATGCTTATTAATTGGCAGTATGTAGATACTATATATGTGGCCCAATGGTTGTTCAATAGCAATATGTATGTTATACATAGTTTAATTGTTCAATGTAAGGAAGACATCATGTATACACTATGTACATTGTTTAAATGAAAAGAAGATAACATGTATAAATTATGGACATTGTTCAATAGCTATTTAATGGTCGAATGAAAAGAAAACAAAATTTTATTAAAATAAATGCTAAGATTTTAGTTAAGTCTTTTTTCATAAAATCTGTAGAACAAGGTGGTAAGTTATGGATGTACTTAGTAGGTTTTAGGAAACCTTTAGGAGTCTCCCTCATAGTAGAGTAAGACAATAAAGTTTTTTTTATCATCGTAGACTTAAAACTTGTAAGAGAAAATCATTAAACATGTAAGTTTGGTTAATGATAAATGACAAACTACGAGTGTATCTTTAAATTGATTTTGTAAAGATGGTTTTTACCTTACTATGAAAAGTATGTTAATGAATTATTTCATTAGTGCTACTACTTGAATTTAAAAGTCAATCTTTATGAGGTTCACATATGCTTTGATTTAGCATTGAACTGAGAATTGGATGCACTTGGAAGCCAATAAGATGTACATATGCTTTGAGTTAGCATTAAATTGAAACTTGCATATGCTTTAAATTGACATGGAAATGGATTTTGAATATGAATTGAATTGGTATTGAAATGAGGCATGTTCATGTATTAATTGTGGTTTAGCCTATGGTACATCATTAGGTCTTTATACATACGATTATATCAATAAGATGAAGTTGTTAAAGTGGATGCTAGAGGAATGATTACTGAATATTGGAAATTTTTTTAATAAACCTTTTTGAAAAGATTTTTCATTAATTTTAGATGGTGACCATAAGGCTTAAATATAAGGAATTGCTAGTTTTCATTATTTTAAATCATGCTTTATTGTTTTCCCTTAATAAAAATGGAGATTGTGGAGTTAAAAGATTTTTTTTTATTAACTTAAAGACTTCAAGTGTAAAACCCTAAACTTTTCTTTTCACATGTTTATAAAATTTTATTTCGTGTGAATGAAGTTCCCAAGTGAACGTAAATTTATTTATGCTATAAGGTGAATTGGGGAGCTGACCTTGAATGATTTGACAATACTTAAGACAAGTATTAAAGTTAAATGAAAGTTGAAAAATGTTAGAGTTGACAGATATGGAAATGGACCAAAAATAAATTCAATTGGATGGATTTATGATGGATCAATGCTAACCCTTATTTTAAATTAATGTGGAGTAAATTGGAAGCAATTTTGGACTTAAATACAAGGACATAAACCAAGTAAACTAAGCGTGAGAGAATCAACCATAGTTAAGGACTTAAAGTAAATCGATCCAACTTAGGTGTTGATATGTTTACGTGCAACATGTTAATAATTGGACATGAAACTCCTACCAAAGTTGGAAATTTTTTTATTAAGCCACTTAATTATTTTGGATAAGAAATAATACATGTACATATGAATGAGCCTTAAGTGGCAGTTTTCATGTACCTGAAGAAGTTCTCATTATTTTGGAACAAGAATGCATGAAAACCTCATACTACCACATTCATAAAGGAGTAGATGTGAGGGACATAAAATTCATTACATGTGAGAACAATACATGGTTTGAACGTGTGTCATTTTGGTAAGATAAAATAAAAACAACTTATTATATGTAGCAGACAAGAACTATTGTGGATGATGTAAAAAATTAATGGTTAATTAAACAAAGATGGTAACAACTACTATAATGGACAACTGCTGGAAATAAATCATGAAATGTGCTAGACATCTTTCTACAATGTCTATCTTATACAAGGATGATGAAGGAGCTGCTCCACCTTCATTCCACTAATAGTTTACTACTCTTTTGGATCAGAATTGATGATGGCCAATTGCGACTGCTCCTTACACGCATAGATATTCCAAATGTTTATTTCAACGATATAATTTTTGCATAGTGCATAAGCTTCCAACCATGGACAACAACTTCATCAATACCAACTACATGCAGGGAAAAGATGGACAACACACTAGCACCTGATTTTAGTATGCTAAACCACTCTTGTCCTTCCTCTTTAGCTGGTCATATGAATGTCAAAGCTAGATACATGAATTACCTTGCTAATTTCTTGAATGTTTGAGTTGATTGCATGGTTAAAGGAAGA
Organism: Erythroxylum cataractarum; assembly: GCA_024703695.1. NCBI lineage: Eukaryota > Viridiplantae > Streptophyta > Magnoliopsida > Malpighiales > Erythroxylaceae > Erythroxylum > Erythroxylum cataractarum. The sequence goes on from JANJEY010010836.1 coordinate 8,032, forward strand.
GAAAAACAACATGGTAAATAGAGAGAAAACAGTATGGATATATGTATCCTATGTATGTGTTAGAGAAGTGCTCTAAAGGCAATAACCTTTAGCACCTATTGTGCCAATCATTTTATGATTAATAAAGACATTTTTTATTATTTTGATATTCATACATTTATGGATTTGATGTTGATCTTAAATTGATCTAATGAAGTCCTTGATACAAAACATAGCATGGAGGAAATCATGATGAGATCATGATAATAAGATTCCTATCATGTGTAATTATGTTAGTATTTAAACTTTCCCTAGTCATAGGATTAATTAGATAAGGTATCATTAATTCAGATAGATCTTATAAACTATAGATATGAGTTGTTTAGATTTAACATATGGATGCTTACTAAGGGTAGTAAGTATATTGGATTGACCTACTATGAGACAATCATATGGATATTCTTCCAGTGTCAATGATAGTCTCATCATAGCAAGGGTGCAAGTATCTTTTAGTTTGAGATGCTCAAGGATATCTTAGATATTGATCTGTGCTTTGACTCCATTCATCGGTGCCTTTCAGGGGTTACTCATAGGGTGGTGATTGGGTACATCTTGAGATATTCACAGGTAATTGAATAGCTAATAAAGGATTCACCACTCTTGATAGAAGAAGATGATACCTATAACCTCTTATCGAGGTCATTACTCGGGAGTCTCTAGCCAGAGTAGATATGTGTCATGAAGAGAGTTTTCAATGATACATAGAGTAATGAGATCCTCAGGACAAGTTCTAATATCACTTGAACTAGATGTGACGTGGTCAATCAAGTGGGAGTTGATACTTTGACCATACTCTGAACCCAGTGGGTGTAGATGGTGAAAGGACAAATTGTATGGCAACATTGCTTATGGAAGAGTTCGTAGTCAAACTATTGACTTTTTAGTCAACTAGGGCACATGACTTGCGACTAAATATCACTCTTGACTTACTTGAATTAAGTGTTAATTCAAGTGGTCAACATAACCAGGAACCTAATGGGTCGCACACATAGGAGATCTGAAGGATGAGTAAAATGGTTTTGAATGGTGATTTAAGATACGAGAGAGTGTTTCAAGATTATATCGCGATATGATCGTGGTACAAAATGTTGCATGGAACGAATTAGAAACAAATGTTGTTAGTTGCCAATTTGGTCATTATCTTCCCAAAACTTCCATTAATGCATACTATTCATAGTCATTAACTTCCCAAAACTTCTATTAATACATGTTATTCATGGTCATTAACTTCCATTAATGCATGCTATTTAAGACCATTAACTTCCCATAACTCTCCATTAGTGATGGGGTTATGGGAGGCCAGAGAGGGCAAAAAATAATTATCATTTTCATGCATCTTGTGTAAGACACAAATGAAAAAAGGAAGGTTCTTTCTTACACACACACTTTTTCGCTGTGAGGTTTCTTCCTTATATCTTCATGTAAACTTTCATTAGAGATGGTCTACATTGATCGTTGTGGTTTACAACTACCCAACACAGAGAAGATATTTACATACATGTGAAAACTATTTTCTTAGTTGTGACAACTTAGGGTTCTGTAATGTTTTGTTTGAAATTAATTACAGAATTTTTTATCATGATTTTCTTCTACCAATCTGTTCATAAGATGTATGATAATGAGTCATTATGATTGAAAATATTTTTAATGTGATTAAAATATTTAATTTCAAATTTACAAGAACATGCATGAAATTTGTCTTTTTGTTGGGCATGTGATATCTATTGGCTACACTGATGAGGTTATACATGATTTTCATGGAATTTGATTTTGAAAAAATTATGTGATCATATTTGGGATTTTTAAATTGCTCTGTAATTTTTTTATAATTATTAAAAATATTTTAATAATTTTATCAAACAATTTTCTAGATCTAGACAATTTTTCAGAAATTGTAGGATCTATTTTAATTGATGTTTTTGTATGTTTATATTTCGGTTACAGAACCTTAAAAATATTTTTATGTGATAAAAATGTGTTAATTTGATGTTTTATGAATGAATAAATGATATTTCTTGAAATTTGATATCCAGAAAAATTTTAGAAGTAATTTTTGTCATTTTTTATGTCTTATTGGTGTTTCGGTAATCATGATAATTTTTGGGTGATTCCTAAATTATTTTGATCATCATGAAATGAATTAGAGATGCTTGGAATGATGATTTGATGTTCTGGAAATTTATGGAAATTATTTTTAAATTAATTTTAGTAGAGCAATAAATTTTCTAGTAAGACTAGAAAAATTGACATGTATGACAAAATTGAAGTTGTTTAATTTTGGACATCAAATAATTATTTTAAGGTAAATTAATTATGAATTAATT
>JANJEY010010844.1:0-10393 GCA_024703695.1 Erythroxylum cataractarum
TTGTTGAGTCTTGAATTAGGCCAATGTATCATCTCTGGATAATTAGACCAAACTTAAACTCAAACTCGAATCTAATTTAAAATTTAATCCGATTTGATAATTCAAGCTCGAGTTCAATTCTTATTAGACATGTACAATCTGTAGCTCCTATTGAATTTAATTAAATATTTTTTATTTTTAAAAATTAAAATGTTGTTATTTTATTCAAAATCATTTGAAAATTTTAAACTTTGAATTAGGCTGAATTAAAATTTGAAGTATAAATGATCAAATCAAATCGAACCGAAACTATTAACTTTATACTATATTGAACTAACTATAACTAATTTGGAAAAGCCTATAAGTAAGATACTTTGTTAGAAATTCATAACTGAAGTTATATATATATTTGTGTGTGTGTAGATGCGGGTGCGGGTGCGGGTACGGGTGCAGGTGTGAGGTTTATATTAAATATGTTACTATATATTTTTATTATTTCATTTATGAAAAATCATAGAACTTCAACTACATTGAATCATGATTTGTCAAACATCTTACATGACTTTAATTTCGTTGCCTTTAGGGGTGATCCTATGCTCTCTTGATCAAGTCTATTATACAGGATTTGCTTAATATAAAATATTCGATTGACGTGATTTGTAAATTATTGTGTCAATTTAAAGATTTACTCAGTACATATCCAAAGAGTAGCACCTGTGGGATTCCTCAATTTAAAAAAATGATTTTAATTTTCGCTAAATATATGGATTAAACTTTAAAATATGAGAACCCCAATTAATGAACTTTTATATATGGCTTATACCAAGATGAAAAGTTGGGCTTGTGGGCCTCTTGTCGTCTAGCCCAGTTTGAGTATAGCAATGATCCGACTTCCCAAGATGGGATTTTGTTATCATAAAATATCACCGGCGTCGGAGGCTGGATTTTTCAGTTTCACGTCGGCCGGTGTTTTTCGACATTTTGAAACACGGCAATTGGTAACTTCCAATTTCCAACCACCAGACAAACAGCTGCAGAACTCACCGTCGAGCAAGAATGGTATAGATGAAGCCAACGGAACGATCCCTGGGAACCTATCGCTTTGATGTCATCCAAGAAACAGGCATTTTTCTTAAAAGACTCTATCTTCTCTGCTCTGTTTTTAGCTGATTACTTGATTCTGTTGATACCCTTTACGCTACATTAGTTTTCATCGTTTCGTTAACGTTGTGAATTATAACCAAGGGTCAAGTTATGTTCAATTGTTTCTACTGCAAGAAGAAGTTTTTACTGCATCAAAACTTGAAGAATGTCCTAGGAAGGCACATCACAAGTGTGTATTTTACTAATCTTAATGATTTCTGCATAGGAATGGAAAAGAAACTGATGTCGAGTTTGTTAGTTTCAGAGTTTCTCAGAAATTTTTCTGGAAAAATGTCTATGTTTCAAAGAAACTTGCAGAGTTGAAAATGGAGTTGAGGAGGAAGAAAGGAATTTATCGAAAGAGATAGGTTTTTGTTTGTCACGTTGAGCAACCATCCAAATTTATATCAAGCTACATAGACACATTAGATATGCTTTCAGCAGAATTGAAACATGAAGGTTGGAATCTAGCAAATGATACATATTTGTTATAGCCTGCATCAGGCAGTAATCATTTCAAGAGGTTTATTCTACGGGTTGGTAATTTAGCTCGGTCCATCAGAAGTTAATGAACCAAATTCGATTTGATTGAATTTGAATTTAGGCTCAAACTCGAATTCAAATTCACTTCATAGAATATTAGTCCAATCAAAAACTAAGTTTAACCAAGCTCAGATTTATCTATACATCAGTCTGCAAAGATGGAGATTTTTCTGTTTCGAGCAAATCGTCAGAATTTTTCAATCACAGCCTGTGTGGAAGATGATTATTCTTCCTTTTCCAGAAAATTTTATGATCTGGGTTCTGCTTTCCATTTTTCTCCTTTTCTCAGACTTTGCCTCTCATCAAGAACTGAATGATGTTTAAGCATACAAGAGCTACTGCTCTTCCCGTAAATTGAAGGAACCCAAATATCAACTGCAAGAATATCAGAACATGTTCCATATCCAATCAAAGGAAAAAAAAAACAAAAGATTTACTGTTCTTACTATCAACTTCATTTTGTTCATTTTGCAGGAAACTTCACATTCAAAGTAGCATTCATGTATTGATGAAACGTTTAGCTCTCTAATGTATCAGCTTACTCCAGTTTCAGATGTCCTTGAAACGATGATGATAAGCCCAGACGATCCCAACGAGTGCCCAAGAAAAACTCAAGATATTGTGACATTAGAGATATTATGACAAGCTTTGATTAGGACCTATCGATGACCATGATGATTTTATGACATTGATATGCTACAAGTACAGAGCTTTTCATGATTTATGGGTTCTACAATAAAAACCAACGATTTATTATGATGCAGAAAGGACTTGTTTTGTCAATCATCAAACTTTCGTGACGGTTTTCCCCAACTAAACTTGTGAAAAAGATTAATGTTAAAAAGAGGCAGGCGTGTGATGTGATCAATACACCACCAAGCAAGAAACATGCCGTTGTACGTAATAAGTGTAGTGTCATGTTTGTGACTTCATAATGGCACTTGTCTCTTTATTTCTACACTTTGCTTGAAGAAGAAGAAGACGCTCTAGTGCTCTTTACAAGCGTGTGATCTACGTGCGTTTGAGCAGGTATGTGAAGATACACAATAACGATCATGATCGGTCTGGCGGGTTAAATTAAATTACAGGTTAATTATAGCAAATTCAAGAATGTGTATGGATTTCATTGAAAAGTTGAAGACTTTATTTTTTGGGATTAACATTTTTTCTAATTTTTGGTTTCCCCCAAAAATAAGGAATATATTTTTTTTTCTGAGAAAGGTCAAAAAGTGAAAGGACAGCGAAGATTGGCTGTTAATGTTGCTGATAATAACGATGAGGTCGTTGTTGATGCTGGTTGTTGATTTTGGGGGATAATCTTAAAATCCAGTTGGGCCCCATTTTTGCAGTGGGGTCCACTCGAAGAACGACCCTAACTCAGAGCTGTTATTGTTCTTCCATTACCGAAATGTTGGCGAGGTCTGTTCTGTCTCTTCAATTCTCTCTCGATCTCTTTGTCCTTTTCATGAACTGTTCTGTGGATAGCTCTTTCGAGAGGATGTTTTAGAACCCCGTTCATGTAATAGGTAAAAAAATTTCGTTAATTCCTTGGTTGATACATTTGTTAAAAGTTTGTTTCTTTTTTAATTTGGAGGTGATTCTTGTCCTTTTTCCTTTCTGGGTTGTTTCTAACTCTGAAAATTTTTGAACCGGGTCGTGTGTTCTTTCAAGATCTTGCCAATTTGGCATCTGGGTCAATAACCATCTATTGATCAGACTGCATAATGGTTAGAAGTGTATCTATATTTACCAGGCTTGATTGTTTACGTTCCTTTCTAACTTCATCGGAATAAAGCTCATTAATGTCGTTAATGGAGGTGGTTGTTGCAGATCTGTGCTATGGCTTCGATCCTATTCATGTGAAAGTTTTCACCTTCTGTTTTTTCGTAAACATGTTCTGCGGGCTGAAGTATTAATTTCGTATCATTACCTTCGACTGTTTCGCCCTAATGGTAGTTTCCAGTTTTGAGCGATTTAACGGTCAACATGGTGTTGTATTATCTATTATGTTATGCTTCCAATGTAACAGTGTTCTTCCTTCTCATTTCTTTTTGTCTTGTAACCTGCATTAATTTGGGATTCAATTTTCAGGTTTAGCTTGAGAACGCTTAGTCTTTAGGCGATGGGGAAAAAAGGAGGTTGGTTCTCCGCTTTGAAGAAAGCTCTCAGTTCCTCCAAGGTATGCTTTTGACTATTTCTTAGTATGTTGATATGTTCTTCATGTCATTTGCTATTCTTCAACTTTTTTGGTCGATTATCTAACCTTTTTGTTCCACTAGAAATCGAAATCAAGCAAGAAGCTTTCAGATAAAGAAAACGAGAATGGGGTTGCTTCCTTTTCTGAAGACACTACTTCATTTGGTGTCAGTGCTCCTCCTCCTCCTCCTCCTCCTCCTCCACCACCACCACCACCACCTTCTCTTCCATTAGAAGGTGTAAAATTGAATCAAGCTGAGAATGAGCAGAGCAAACATGCCTATTCCGTGGCAATTGCCACTGCTGTAGCTGCTGAGGCAGCTGTTGCAGCTGCCCAGGCTGCTGCTGAGGTTGTTCGGCTCACAACTGTCGCACGCTACTCTGGGAAATCAAAGGAAGAAATAGCAGCAATCAGGATACAAACAGCATTTAGAGGATACATGGTACATAACATCCTACATGTTTTAAAAACTCAAAAAATTCATGCTTAAAATGGTTCCTTGTATAGAGAGAGGTAATTTAGGACTTACCGTAGATTGGTGATCCTGTTTTTGCTTTTCTGGCGAGAAAAGGCTGGAAATAAGATCATTTTAAACCCCATCTTCTGCACCATTCTTGGATGTGAAAGCTGTATTCAGTCAAAATGTGACTACAACGTACTCAGGTCTCTTACCCATTGATAATTTGATGCTTCATGAGTTAAATTGGTTGGTTGCAACTGGTCAGGACTTTTTATAGGCAAATCTCTGGTCTCCTTTTGAAACTTTTTTGAGTGATTAAGATGTACACTGTAGGATGTTAAGGAACACTAGTTGAAATGTAATCATATCCTCTTTGTACCATTCTCTAGGGAGTTATGAACTACATTTAATAAATAGATTCTTGCTCTTACTGTCAGGCAAGAAGAGCATTGCGGGCTTTGAGAGGTTTGGTGAGGTTGAAGACTTTGATACAGGGGCAATCTGTGAAAAGACAAGCCACAGCTACACTAAGAGCCATGCAAACTCTTGCTCGTGTACAGTCTCAGATTCGAGCTAGAAGACTCAGAATGTCAGAGGAGAATGAGGCCCTCCAACGACAGATCCAACAGAAAAATGCTAAAGAGCTAGAGAGGATGAGAACATCTGTAAGTGCACGTCAATCTCCTTTTGTTTAGTTAGTATCCTGTGCAATTTCTTCTGTTACTCCCCCTTATTTACTACTACCTAATTTGTTGATTATTTGTGTCAAACAAGAGTATATGGCTTCTATTCATCCAGTCCTGTTTGGTTCTCCCTCAGGTTGTTGTAGACTTCTTTTTTTACCCAAATCCTTTTCAAGGCTTGCTTCTGCACTATATACATATATGCAGTAGTGCTGGATTGTGATGAATTCTACCTTTTCCTGTTTATTTTTTCCTTCATTTTGAATATTTCATTCCCCTCTGCATCCAAAAGTACTGTATAAACCCTCATGAACTTGTCAAGAAAAGCCCCAATTCAACGAATATGACACCATTAAGTTAGATCCTTTAAACTAGTCTTGTTCGTTCACTTCCTTTTAACAACAGCTATCGACACTTCTAAGAGTAAAACATTTGAACTTGCTTCATTCTACTAAAATTAAGCATATGTTTCTCTTTCTATATGACAGGGTTTTGAGCTTTTTTTCGCTTATTAATGGATCACTCTAATTGCTTTTGAGAAGTCTTTCTTCTCACTATACTAAGTAGTTAATATGGCTTGTTGCTTTATTTTCTCCAAACTTTGCGTTTCAAAAGGGAAAAAGACATTCCCCCATTGCCTCAAAAAGTGTAACTTTATTTTCTGTTAATGGTTCATATTTTCTGCCTTTGTTTATGCAATAGATTGGAGATAACTGGAACGATAGCACGCAGTCAAAGGAGCAAATTGAAGCAAATTTACCACACAAACAAGAAGCTTCTCTGAGAAGAGAAGGGGCTTTAGCATATGCATTCTCTCATCAGGTAACCTTAGGATTTCATTAGTTTATATCTGTGAAACTTAATTAGTTTGACTAGGATTGCATCGAAGTCTACGTATTTTTCTGAGCATTGAAATGGAATTAGGAGGAGGTAGCTTATTCCCCTCTTTTATCCCATAGTTCCTTTTCTAGGAATTGTTTTTTTGTTATTCAGATGAATGATGCATGAATTTGGAAATTATTTCATAATCTGCTCTTTTTCTTGACCGAGACTAAAGGAGGTCTGTCTCCACAAATATGTTTGATGGGATTTGAACAAACATTCTTATCTAAATCTCCTAAACGTATCATACTAAAGTTATTTTCTTTTCTTCCTCTTCTTTTTATTTGTGCTAAGAGACTTGAATTCTTAATCTTGAATCGAGAACCCTGTTTGAAGCTAATGAGTGGTAACTTACATAGCAAACGTGGAAACAATCTCCAAAAACAGCAAATGCAACATTCATGGATCAAAATAAAAAATTAATAAAAATTCAATTAAAATAGTTTATGTATAAATGATAAAATATGAAATTTAATATGTGAAAAGATAATCTATCCTAAGTAAAGAAATCTTTTTTTTTTGTATACAAGAGGAAAAAACAGACTAAATTAACTATTTAGTTGATTTCTTATGTTAGTCATTTACTTTTTTATTAACTTAAATGATATATATTACTAATTAATATTGATCGAGCCCATTGCCATCTTTAAGTAGGAAGTGGGTGGGTACGCCGTTGTTATAGATTATTATTCTCAGTCAGGCGCATCGTTGACTAAATACGAAACAGCTCCTCCTGTTTACCCGATTAGGGTTAGGAGTTCCAGAGATCGCCATCATGTTGAGGGGTCGATTAGGGTTGGAAGCTCCTCCTATTTTACCCAAAATGTCCTGAAGGAGAATCCAGTTCGGGAAGTTAGATGAAGAGGTAAGAACAATCCTTCATAATCAAAGTTTTTATTCTTCACATTTCATGTCTCACGAAAGAAACTCTTTGATGCAGAGGGACGAGACTTTTCTCATGTCTCTTCTTTTACCAGTACATCAGCTTAGTGTATCAAGTGGATGGGTTCACACCCAAACCCCCGTACCAAAGTCGCTTCACCTTGTGTCTCCAAGAGGTAAGGCTCACATCTAATGTTTGCATTTCTTATGAATTGCTTGCTTCGAAATTCCACTACTACTAGTGATATAAAAAGTCTATATTTTTCATTAACTAGCTAGCTGGAAGAACATTACTTGATAGAGCTAGAGGAAATTATTTGTTCTCTGACTTTATAGGATAGACACACTCCATTACCTGTTGTGCACTTCCACCAAGACACAAGTTCACTGATGTTATAATATATTAGCCAGGAGAAGATGAAGATCTCATATATTGAGATTTTCGAGCACAACGAATTTTAACAGGACCTTCTTCTGATGCAAATGATGATCTATTGGATAGGGTTATTTTATCTTCTAATCCGAGCTCAAATAACTACATAGTTGTTTCAATATACAATCAGTACTCTGAATTGGCATTTTGCAGGAGGCAAGATACAGAATGGATCACTATAGATGATGAAACAAATTACGATGATATTATTTTTCATAACGACAAATTATATAGTTTTAGTAGTAGGATGAGTCTTTCAATTTTTTATGTTAGTTCTTGGATATCAAAACTCACGGAGGTTATACTATTCCCAAAAGGTAGATATGGGTATTTTTGGTCATATTTGGTAGAGCATTCTGGTCAAATTTTATTGATACTACGAAGGTTAAAATGGGATGAAGTTCAGCGAAGAGAAATAACTCGATACTTTAATGTCTACATGTTACATAGAAGTGATAAATCATGGTCAGAGCTGTCAGATATCGGAGGTGGGTTGGTATTTGTGGGATTAAATAGTTTGTTCTTTATAATATCAGTAAATTTACCAGCGGGATGGAAAGGAAATAAAACATATTTTACAGATAATCTTTTTGCTTTTCTGAGAGAAGATGTTAAAGGTGAACGCAATTTTAGTATTTATAATATACTGGAGAAAGATATTTATAGATTTGACGGTTATTCATCTAACCAGTTGATATGGCCTTCACCAGTATGGATTGTGTTAAATTCTTCTTAATTAAAAAAAACATTTCATTTTGTTATCATATTTAGTTTTTTATTTATGTATTCTTTATTTCATATTTTATCATTTATAAATAAATAATCTTTTTTGAATAATAATTATTATTATTTTTGAATGCATGCATATTATAGAATTTGATTTTAGAAAATTATTGTTGTATAAGTAATTAGCATCATCCAAGAGAATATATATCGTGAATTCTAATCGCCAATCTAAGCCTAGTACATGATGAGTAACTAATAAGATTACATGAAGGCTTGAATGCTCTTTCAGATCAGTAAACAACTCCTTGAGAAGTTTCACAAGTCATTCTTTTTGTGCCTATTAACCTCTCCTGACAACTTTGTGTCGTTGTCTACATGATTGCTTTTGCACTTCATGTGGCATGATTGAAAGAAATGTTAAGTGTGTTTGGACCAACTAAAAAGGTATGATCAAGTAGGTGAAAGATGCCAAAGGTATGAAATAACAAATTTCAACTAAAAAAGTGCGATAGATTAGGTGTAAAAGTATGAAAATTTTGTATATATAATAACTTAAAAGAATTGTTGTTGATAATTGAAATTTATGAAATTAATTTTAAAAATTAAAATTAAAATTAAATTTATTAGATATTTTTTAAAGTCATCTGGACCTAAATTTAGTATGATTTGATTTAAATTACTATATATTTTGTGTTGAGTCTAATTTGATTTAATTTAAATTTTTATATTTGTATATTAAAATTAATATTTAAAAATAAATCAATAAAATTACAATTTAATATTTAAAAGGTTCCATTAGATTAATAATTGAATAAAATTAAAGAATTGAAAATATTTTTAAAAGATATCATCAAAAAACTTAAGTTTAATTAAACAAGATTACTAATAATTATTTATTTCATTTTTGTTTATAAGAATCGATTAATTTACAAAAATGAATAATTAATGAATAAACCAATCCATTTTTAACAACACAAATTATTAAAATAAATTTAACTAAAAATTAAAAATTGAACTAATTAAAAGCTTTTATAATTCAACCCGTCAAACTATTTTTTATTTAGGAATTAAAACCACGTCATTTATTCGTATAGCAAAACAGCACCGTTTTGTATATTTGTTGTTAAATACTCTCGTATCTTCCTCTCTTCCTAGTTCCTGCTACTGTCTCCTCTTCTGCGCTCTAGCTTCTCATCACGTCTCTCTTTTCACTAGACTGTCACCTGATTTTCTCATCGCTGGCCTTTGCCTTATTTTTCTCGCAGTCGCTGCCAGCTCTTTCTTCACGAAGTTAAAGTCACTGATAAACTTTTGGTTTCTAAAGGGTGACCACGTTTGAGGTTGGTGATTTTGCAATGATGGCCGCTTGCTTCGCTGCAGTTTTTGAGTTTGGCTTTTTTTAATTTGAGATCTGTATTTCTTTTGCAGGAACTTGCTCTGAAATTGGACCTCCAGGTTTGTTGTTGCTTCGTCCTCTTTTATTATGTTTTTAGGATAATTTGTTTACTCTGTTTAGTATTACTATACGTGCAGAGATTGACTATTTCCATGGACACGAAGGACAGAAGACTAACGGTGATCGGCGGCGTGGATTCGGTAATCGTGGATGCTTCACGGAGATTGATAGTCGTATACTGGATTTCATTTTGGGGCCTAACTTGATCTTTTCAGGCTTTGAGTCGGATGAAGCTTGTGGCTTAAAATAGTACGAGTCCAAGTTCAGTCGGGTCTTAAATGGGCGTGACATTCAGCCCAAACCCAACATCTTTTCTATTTAATTTAAAAAATAGAAAAAACCAGGCATGCTTTGCCTTGATGGTTGTTTCCAGTGTCTTTTCTTCTTCTTACTTCGTATCTATAAAAATTTATGTAAACAATTAGACAATGTTTAGTCATATATTAAACAAATGAAAATCAGAACTTTTACCTTGAATAACATTGGCTGATATGGTGTTGTAAATTACTGTCGTTATTGCAACCCATTCCACATGTATTATGAACTTGGATACAGTGGTGCTTGAATACAACCCTATTGAATGTCTTCTTTTCGTTGTTACGTCCCTACAACTGCAATCTTCAACATCTTCAGGCTCCATATATAACAAAATGCTAAGTTCCTAAGTTTTGTTTTCCTCTTGTCTTCCAGTTAAAGTGAGAGGATATATATATATGTTTTTGAAGTATTTGGTGTGTGAAGAACATTGCATTCATGACCCAACCACCATTTCGCACATGTAACCAAGAAAACCATGATCCATATGAGCCATAAAGCATGTCTAGTTTTTTTTTTCTATTTTTTAAATTAAATAGAAAAGATGCTGGGTTTGGGATGAATGTCACGCCCATTTAAGACCCGATTGAACTTGGACTCGTACTATTTTAAGCCAGAACTTGAGCAAGCTTCATTTGACTGAAAGCCTGAAAAGATCAAGTTAGGCCCCAAAATGAAATCTAGTATACAACTA
>JANJEY010010951.1:0-10385 GCA_024703695.1 Erythroxylum cataractarum
TGTTAGGTGGTTAAAATGTACTATAAATAGAAGGTTGAACTTGATGTAAGATACACCATTTTTTCATAAGAAGAATTATCCTCTCTCAAATATTCTTACATTTTAGTTTCGGTTTTATAACAATAACATCCTACAAAAAAGTTGGCTAAGTTTGAAAAGATGGTAAGACAAATACCTGACCTAAATTATGTAAGTAGTAATGGCAATGAAAACGACTCTTAGTCATTAAACTAATATTTGTATTTTTTTGTACATTAGTATTTTTGAAAACATTTGTAAATAATATTTAATAATATTTAACTGTTTATAGATTCTAATTATTTTTATTATATTTTAGTATAATAAATTACATAAAAAATTTAAAAATTATATACAATAAGATGAATTAAAAATTTCACCAATAATTACAATAAACATGATAAAATATTTATGAAAAATGTATATGATAAAAAAATTCCAAAACATAGTTAAAAAGATTTGTTTACGTTTTACAAATCGTCCCTAATAAGTTTTGACTATGTTTTCAAAAACACAACAAAATAATTTTTGCTACATCTGCCAAATCGTCACCAATACATTTTGATTACGCTAAGCTTTCACTACTAAAAATAATAAGCTACGTCACAAAAAATATTGCAAAAAATTTTAGCTATGAAATCAGTTTAGTAGCTAATAACTTTTTGCCACCAAAAGCAAGCGAACCAAAAACGTTTTGCCGATGATTTCTACTATTGTCTCCTATCACTTTTAGCTACTCATATACCTTGTAGCAAAAAATATTTAGCGATGATTTAGTGAAAATGTATCCTATAGTTTTTTTTTTTCCATTAGGATTTGGCGACGATTTATGCAACTATAATAATTAGTATTTGTGACGATTATTGTCTTTTGTGACAAAAAATTTGTTCTCTAACACTGACTTCTATTGTAGTGTCATACAAATATTAGATTGATCAATGTATAATATTCATATCAAGTGTATTTTATCATTAGGTTGCATGAACTTCCATATCGTTGACCTTTAACAGTCTACAAAGTGCCTAATAATGTAACCAATCATATTCTGTATCCATATCAGCATTTTTAATAATGGATTACTGTCTCTTCATCAAGTACTATATCTTAGTGGCCACAAGATAAGGTGTTAAGCAGACCAAATTTTCTTTCATTATCTTTCTTCCGAGTCTTCTAAACTGAACAAAAGAATCAGGATTTTATATGCAGTGTTGACTGCGCCAGCAATAATAACATAACATCAATAACGATTACGTCCCTCCTTTATCGAAACTCAACTCATTCAAACGGTAGTATCAGACACAAGTTAATATTTAAAGGGTTTGCTTTAGAGAGTTAATTAAAGCATTACAATAGAATGCAAACTATGGAGTATCATCATTTTTAGGGTAACATATATGTATGTCAAAGAATTTATTGCCTTAATAACCCTGTGTTATTCAAAAGTTACTAAAAAAATTTTGACATATAAAAATTAGCAAAAAAAATCCTGAGTTGAAATTTTATTAACTCACAGCCTCTTAAGTGTGGAGGAACAACACAAGGTTAAGGGTTTTTTTTACAACAAAATTGAAAACATAAGGTTAATAGAGTAACATTTTATATCTCAGGGTTTAATTAGCTACTTTCGTATAACACAGGGGTCGCTACAGCAATTTTGTCGTATGTCAAACCAAAAGATTGTGGAGAAAATTGAGGATTATCCTTAAACGTAATCATTTAATTAGGTCCCTTTTCCATTGAATGGTAGATGGATTAACATTGATGACAATGAGTTGCCGGTGAAATTTTCGTCAGAGAACAGAGTCAAACACGCCCTGGAATCTCTGTTGGTTGGTGATTTTTGAAGCACATGCAGCTACTAGCAACCTGAGTATTAAACCAGAAGGTAGCATCATAAATAATCTAATGAGCTTCCCACCACTCGTTTCGTTGAATGTCCGGTATTTGAGCAGTCTGGCTATAATCTCACCTGTTGTAACTACAATTTCAACAATCCTTCATATCCACCGACTCTGAGAAAGCTGCCTTATCACAATCTCTCAGAATAATCAGTTTTCTGTGATACCGTAACTGCAAATCCGAAACGTCCACTGGGATTTGGTATTTTCCTTTTTCTAGTATTCTTGGACTTCTGATGGACAGTGACGGTATTCAACATTTTCTTTTAAATTTGAAAGAAATACTTGCAACAATTTCTACCATACTCCTTGAGCCTATCAGAATTTCCGACAAACTAGATAGGGGAAGAATTCATACCTTCTTGTCACTGGACCACATGGTAATGATCATATAGAATCATTGCCCTTGTAAGTATCGACTTCTTTAGGAGATATCCAGGCGGATAGGGTTCTCGTACACAATCATTTTGGCTTAATGTGCATAATTAAGTAAAAATTTTGTTATTATAATAAGTACAGTTTAAACATGAACCACAATTCTTTTAACCTAGGGAAAAAGTTTCACCATTTTCACTTAACTAAATACTGGTTTTTTATTTTGGTTGTCTACGAAGTATTTTAGGCAAATCTCAATTATAGGAAGACACCTGTAAACTATCCACATCTAAACTAAATACCATTTTTTAATCATATTAGTTTTACATAATCATGTAATGCTTTTAATTTGCCCTTGGATGTTCATTGACGCCATATTTCTTATTTTCTTGGTGCATGTTTTGCAATTTTTGGTGCATAAAGGGTAAACCTTGCATCTGCATTGGGAATGGAATTTCAAACATTTACTTACAGACAAAATACCGTTCCCTTGGAATTTGTTAATTTTCACTTCGCCCAACTTTTATTTCATTGACTATACATATTATTGCCTACATATTCGCTATATTCTGGTATTAGAAACGGAAAATGCTGAAGCATAAGGTAAGAAATTGTATTCCAATGGGGCACAAAATTATATTGACATACGGAAATATAAAACCTGCATATGATTTCTTCTTGATAAATAATACACGTATGCTGAACTAATCAAATGTATGTATCTAGGGAGAGGAATATAGTCGAAAGTTTGCTGATTAATCACCTTCCTAAAGTGGATAGCCTTCCTTGAAACAATCTAATCTTGAGTGTCTTGAAGGTGACAAACTAGCTTGGCTAAAAATAATGGATTTAAATACACGAGACCCGTTTCCTCCAATTATGGAGATCAGTGAGGGGCATGGCATTTAATTGAGTCATATTAATCCCACCTGATTAAATATCCTTTTCTGATGTTCTATCCCATAGATGGACCCAATTGATTACTGAAAAAGAAGCAGCGTCGAAGGAGGATTCAAATCTAGTCCCCTCAACAAATTAGACCCATTATCCTTTGGTTTTTCTTCAACATTAGCGATGGAAGAAGAAGCTGGAACTGTCACTGTGACGTCAAGGTTTAGGTCGGGCAATAAGCCACATGGGTCATCCTCCAAGGAACTAGCTGCATCAGATACTTGTTCATAATCGGCGTTCGGTTTCGCCAAGTGTTGTTCTACTTTGGGTTGAGTTTTGAAGCCAGATGAAGCTGCACTGGCAGAGTTTTGAGAGTCTTGAAGGCGAGGAAAGGAATGACTTACACGATGATTATTTGGATCAATCCCCCGGTTTATTAACTTTTTTCTTAGATGAGAATTCCAATAATTTTTTACTTCATTGTCTGTGCGTCCAGGTAATCTCCCTGCTATCAAGGACCATCTGAGAAAAAAAAGAAGAAGAAGAAGAAGAAGCAAATTTAGGTCATTACGATGACTTAAATTCATCCGAAAACATGGTCACAAACATTACACAATAAAAGTTTCCACTGTGAAACTTATGTTTGAGATAAGCAACAACTAATCCCATATCTTTTTTACTTAATCTGTTCATTTCTAGATCATATTGGGAGTTATTTTCATTTTTATCGGTGAAAAGAAGGTATGGGAACTTCGTCTTTGGGAGAAAGTGTGGGAGGTCTCAGAACTTATGTTGTGTTTGGACCAGTGGATGGTGAACGGAAGGTGTATATTTGCTCTCTGTCTTCTTCTGGGGCACCTTAACTAGAATCTGGTAGTACTGTGTTACACCCTCTTTGTTGCTTTTAATCTGTGAAAGATAATGTATTCACAGACGAAAATTATCTATTTATGTATTTATATTATTCCCTCAATAGATTTCTTTTAGAAGTTCTATTAGAATTCAAGTAACGGAGGAGAAGAGGCTTTTGAATTCGATAACTATTGCTGAAACTCACTAATACCTTCCCTAACTTCTGGAAAAGGAAAAGTCAAAACAAGATTAGGAAAGATTTGTTCGAACTGCAAGGCAGCTGAGAGCTTAAGCATATATATCGTACCGGTTTCCTAGGAGTGCATGAAGCTTGATGATGAGATCTTCTTCATCTTCAGTAAAGTTGCCTCTTTTAAGGTCAGGCCTCAGATAGTTTATCCATCTCAGCCTACAACTTTTACCGCAGCGAAGTAGGCCTGATTAAAATTGTGAAACATGGCACGCGAATTTAAATTTCTTCACTTCAACTTCGGAATATTTCTATGTATGCGAACTTTTGATGAGGTATTTCATAATTCATATGGAAATCTGCACGGAAAAATGTTGCTTTTACAATTACAAACCTGCAGCTTGAGGAAGTTTACGCCAACAACCTTCACCATGCTTTCGAATGTATTCTATCAGCTTTTGGTCCTCTTGCTTAGACCAAGCTCCTTTGTTCGTGTCTTGCTTATCACAACAAGGCTTTCTCATTGATTCCCTTATTTGCTGCTCTCAAGATGTAAACTCAAAAGCCTCAGTTGGGATCCCTAAACATGAGAGATGGAGAAAGAGAAATTAAGATAAAGGGTAAAGAAATATCCAAAGTCGACGATGAATAGACGATGGAAGGGAGGCAGAGAAAAAGAGGAACGGAGGGTATATATTAAGCTTTTGGCCAATTTTGATAGATAGCATGAAAAGGGTTGACTTGGACCGGTGGTTTGGCCATGCGTGACTGCGTGGTGTTGTGTTACGAGAGAGAGAGAGAGAGAAGGTGGCGAGGGCTTTGACAATGGATTCTTTTTCAGGGGGCTTTTGTTAGTTGCCGTTTAACCCCTCCGTGTAACTGTTTGTCTGTCAACTCTTTTTGCTCCGATTCCTCTGTTGTAATCTTTAGTTTGATTTACCTTTTTCTGATTTTAAGTAGTCAGCTTTTAATATATTAGAATTGCATACTATTATAGCAATTATATAAGAGATGTGGTGGGTATGCATGTAAATTACATTCCGATAACAGTTATAGCACCGCCAAGAAAAAATAACACCAAAGCGAAATTATAGTCGAAGAAGTAATTATCTTGGTGATATGACAAGATTCTCTCTTCTTTAAAATAAGTCTCATTTTAGAGAGATTTTAATTATTCAAAATAAATGACATTTACGAATTTTCATGCATGTTTATAATTTTATTTTCAAAATTATCATTTAATTTTTCTCACATCCTAATTATATAGATTACATTATCAAGACAATTCAATACGCAATTAATAAAGGTATATCAAACAGTTCACTAATTTTCTTAATAAGTGTGCATCTTTCTAAAACGATACTTATTTTGAATAAGAGGGAGTACGTAACAGGGAGAAAACGAGTAAAGGTTAGAAGAAAAATAAAAAAGTAATGAGCTAATAAATCGGAGATCAAAGATAACAAAGTTAGTAATTTTTTAAAAACTTGCTATCTTAAATATTATATTTGTAGTGTTACCCTAACTTATTGTTACATATAATTATAAGCCAGAGTCTCAGCATCACGTAATTAATTTGGTACTCATGTTCTATAAATAATTCCAAAAATATTGGAATTTATATGTAGGGAAATAGTGGATAATTAAGATAAGAGTTTTCTGACTGTACCCGTGAGAACGTCAATGCGTGGGATTCCCATTTTTTCTTCTTGTGAAGTCTTTAAAAAGATGCATGAAAGAAGTTGGCAAGATCACATGCCTTCACGTTGACTGATAGCTTTAAGCTGCTGAAAAGTGAAGATGCCTCGTTTGTCCGTGTGACTACTCTGTGACGCATCTTATCCTAACGAACAGTCCCTTACCTTTGTCTTCATGTCTCTAACTTCCACCTTCCATCTTTCGAATTAGTGGAAATAAATAATTATTTATAATTGGTTGACCCCATAAATTAATAAATATTAAATACCTTTATATGATTGAAAAATGACACCGAGTAGCACTTACTCTTATATATATATATTCCATTGATAAGATTTTCATCTAGTCGAAGTAACTACAAATTTTGAATTCAATTAATAAAATTATTGAATCATTAAAACGACTTTGATATCTGTTTTTTACTTTCTATTCACAATATATATTTATATATATAATCATTATTGCTTTTCAAGTTCAAAGAAATATCTAAACCAATACCCTGATCATCAATTATTTTCTGCTCTCAAGTTTTCACTTAAAAAAATTAATAATTCAATCGGGTTACACAAGTAGCCGAATGAGATTTAACATGGAAGATTATACTGAGTTTGGATTCAATCCGGTAAGTATGGATTCAATATAGAGATATTCTTATATGCCTTGTTAAAACCCATACATTACTTTTGTTACTAGGACATCATTTGAACAAAAACAATAAATTAACAATTATAGATTGATATACCTAATGATACTAATCATATTTTTCTTACAAATTAATAAACCATCTTTTTAATCAGATCTACACAAAATACCACAACTTCATCATTCATAGTTGCAATTGTAATAGATGATTAATAAAAACGGAGAAACATAAAAGATAAATAGAAGTATTTAAGTAAAATTAAAGATGTACATTTTTTAAGATTGTTATAATTTTTAAAACTTTTATATTTTTTACTCAATTAGAATACTAATTTAAGTATCTACGTGAATTCACATATATAAATTTTTAAAAGACAATTTCAAATCATTAAATTAAAAAATAAAAATAAGTTATATCAATAGACGAAGAAGAGAAGCAGCAGACCTCCAAGTGGAAGGTGAAACCAACGTGAGATAATTTCTCTACCCCTCAACTCTTCTTCTCACTCAATACTCTTCTTTTTCGTCTAAGGGCCTGTTTGGTTGAGCTCTCTACCCCTCAACTCTTCTTCTCACTCAATACTCTTCTTTTTCGTCCAAGGGCCTGTTTGGTTGAGCTTTTATTAGAAGAGCTTTTATCAGTAGAGCTTTTGTCAATATAGTTTTTCTGAGAAGAGCTTTTTTTAAAAGCTAGTTGATTGTTTGGCTATCAATTAAAAAAATAACCTTTTTTAAAGAGTTTTATACAGTAGACTGTTTGGTAACATAAAAATAAAAAACACTTTTATTAATTTTAACTATATTTTATTTTATAATAAAATTATTTATTCTAAATAATATTTAAAATATACTAACAAATTGTTCACTAACGCAAAATGTATGTTAAATAATATTTAAAATACATATAATATTTAAAATAATTTTATAATAAAATTATTTTATAAACATTTAAATAAAATTTACATAAAATTGTTCAACGCAGACGGTGTGCGTTGACACGTAGACGCGGTATACTACTGCGTTGATGAACAACGCAGATGATACCGTCTGCGTTGAAACAACGCAGGCATAGTCTGAGTTGAACGTTGATGAGTTTATGTACGTAAGTGACGAAAGTTACAAAAAAATAGCTTCCCAAAAAAGCTAAAATTTAGGCTTTTCTTTTTAAAAAGCTGTATTTTAGCTTTTTCAAAAACTATTTCTACTTCAAAAATGCTTTTGAAGTTTGCAACCAAATATCCATCTTTTATAAAAAATAACTTTTGCGGTAGAAAAAAATACTTTTGAAATCTACAAAAGTTGAACCAAAGAGACACTAAGAGTAGGCACCTGACAATTTACCATTAAAAGAACTGTGAGGATCCATACCAGAGCTTTCCTTACTTGCATCTACCTCTACCTCTACCTCGGTCAGTACACCCTCTCTGTGAACCGACTAGATGGCTTGAGTGGCAAGGATTTTCCTCCTTTTCTAGGAGTCAATGAGAAGTTAGCTTTTGGTATAACGATTGCCAGCAATAAAATAGCATAGAATGAGGCAGTAGGAGATCATGGCTTCGTTTGGTAATTCAGCTGTTTTTCAGCTAATTGAGCAATTTTTAGAGGTTTAATTATATTAAAAAAACTATTTTATTGTTTGGTTATGAGTTGGTTAGATTAGCTGATTTAACCCAACCAACTATTTTGTGAGAAGCTCCAACAATGCAGCGTTTTGAAACAATGAGCTAAAATAGCTGTTTGCAATGACCATCCTAACCAAGACCAAAGACAGTCCAGGATCATACCTAGAGGCCAACCTCATAAACAAGAGCTGGCTACACTTGAATGGCTGTCCAAGTTAAGAACGGCCGTGCACTTGTGTTGGTTTCTTTTTATTTTACATTTTGTTTTAATATTAATTTTACTTATTATTATAATAAAAATTAAATTAAATTTTAATTTTAATTATGCTATCATTAATTTTAAAAATTGATTAATTTATTAAAATTATTTAATTAATTTATAAATTATAGAATGCAACCATTTGTTTAAGAAGACTCCAACACCACTCATATTCATCATCCAACAATTAATAATAATAATTAATTTATAAAATTTGTTTTCTATTTCTTAATTAATTTAAACATTTTAAATTTTGTTATTTATTTTAATAATTCAAAAAAGTATAAATTATAAACAAAAATATATTAAATTTTGATTAGATTAAAAATTTTATTTAACTCTAATTTATTAATTTATTAAATAATTTATTATTCTTTACTAAGAATATTCAACAAAATATTAAGATATATAATATTCATACCCTTACAATTTTTTTTAAATTATATCATTATAAGTCATTTTACACATAAACAACCAATATTAAACAACTAATTTTATCAAACATCTGTAACAAATAGTTAATGCAATTCGCTGGTCAAATCAGCTGATAGAATCAGCTAATAGTTAATGCAATCAGCTGTTTGCTAAACAGGGCCCAGACTCCTTTAGAAAGCTACATTATATTTCCTTCACTTCTGGTGAGGATTTAGTGGCTCATCCACCTGAGATATTAAACTAAGAAAAAAAATGGAATGTGGCACTAATGAGAGGTTTTCCAAGGTAAAAGATTTACTTTTTCTAGTGGTGAACTAGTAGGCAAACACGATCTAGAAAAAACTTAGTGTAACGAACTGTCTAGTGAGAGAATGGTCTCTTCATATTTAGATTCTTCATTAAGGAAACTGTGATGGAGAAAAGGGAGGGCTCAGATAATGAGAAAATGGCAACTGGGAGTTACATTAGACAAATCTGAGCTACAAACAATCCTTATTTGAGTTGATTTTCATATAATCCTTTTGAAGTGATGAGTTATCTGGATAATGTTCTAGGGCGCCCCATAACTTTGGATGATAACACAATAAATCTAAAAGGTATAGGATTTTCTAGAATTTGTGTTAAGATGAGATTGGAAAAGGAACTTCATAATACAATACATATCTTAAAGCTTAATGGTGCAGAAGACCTAATTAAGGACTCTACAAGGGTAAACTACCCATGAGAACCCTTAAAAAAGGAATGGTAAAAATATGGAGGTCAAAACCAATAGTTGATGAAACCTACACTAAGGTAGGAGAATATGAAGACAAACAACAATGGGAGAATTTAGGGGTGATTCCTCTCTTTAGTAAAATACTAAGGAGGCTACTTCACAAAGGAAACTAGAAAACTAGGGACAAATAGAAGGGAATTCCTCCAATGAAAGTCATGATGAGATTGGAGAAGGAACTTACATAGAGAATGAAACTCCCAAAACTAAAAGGAAAGATGTTCTAATCCAAGAGACTCAGGTAGGTTTTGTTTTAAACAAGAGGATTGCTACAACTATGATCTATAAAGGGAATTGGGAATTTTAAAGGTCTAAACAATAGGGTGAGTTGTTTATGCTAGTTCCAAGCATTAATATCCTTGGATAATTTCAAGTGCACAATTGCCCCATATAAAACATATAACAGTTACCCACATTCTAAAGCCAGATTTTATGAATTGCTCAATCTCTCCTCTAAGTTTGGTCTACTAGACCTTAGATACACTGGCCCTTTTTACACTTGGAGCAATAAACATAATGAGGATAAATTTATGCAAGGAAAGTTGGACAGATGTCTAGTAAATGATCAATGGTTGAATAATTTTCTTTAAAGTTTTGCACATTTTGGAAATTTTTAAATGTCAGGTCATTCCATTATTGAAATTGAGTTAACTTAGTGATGCGGACCAGTTAGCTTTGGATTACATGGAAGATCTTGACTGCGGCAAGGTTTGCGGCAGGATGCGAAAATAGA
>JANJEY010011186.1:0-10365 GCA_024703695.1 Erythroxylum cataractarum
TAGCAACCAAATACAATAATCCCTAACTAACGGTGTCTAAAAACTTTAACAAACTCATACTGTATACATGTCTTATAAAAATGATTGGTCACAACCCCTTAGTTAGTGGATCAACCACTATGTGCTCAATTTCTATATGCTCCATTATAATGTCACCTATATATACTAATTCCTTTATGATCAAATATTTGACCTCTAAATGCTTAGACATGTAATATTTTTATTGCTATTACTAAAAAAACACAACAGATAAATTATTGCAGTACAACTAAATGGGTCTAACTACCGAATCAACTACAGACAACTTAAAAATCACGTTCTTGAGCCAAATCGCTTGTGAAACAGCTCCATAGCATGCTATAAACTCTGCATGCATAATCGAGAAAGTTATAGTGTCTATTTGACACTCTTCCACACAAAAAACACCATCTACCAACATGAAAATGTACCTTGATGTGGACTTATTATTATTTGAACATATAGTAAAATCAGAATTTGTATAACTAATGAGGTCAATATTCTTGACTTTCTTGAATGTCAATATATAATCTATAGTTCCCTTGATATATCTCAAAACTTATTTAATTCCATTCCAGTGGTCTATTTTTCGATTAACAAGATACCTACCTGGTAGCTCAACAAAGATCGCAATATATGACTTAGTCCACACCTAGGCATAAATCAGGTTACCAGCTGCACTAAAATAAGGAGCATTCTTCATATTCTCTCCTTTTGTATCATTCTTTAGATAGTATGTCAAAGATAATCTCTCATTACGAGAGATAGTTACTGCAACAAGATTATAATCAACCATAGTTAACTTTATCAATACCTGCTCAATGTATACACTTTGTGAGAGACCTAAAAAGTGTTGAGAATTGTCCCGGTAAATCTAAAAACTAAAGACAAAGGATGTTTCACTGAGGTCCTTTATGTCAAAATGCTTGGCCAAAAGCTGTTTAACCTCATGCAACATGTTTAAGTCATTTGATACAAGCACGATATCATCCATATACAAGAGTAAAAAAAATAACCTTGCCCCTTACCTTATAATACAAGCATCTTTTAACTTTATTTTTCAAGATGCCAAATAAGGTAACAATCTAGTCAAACTTTAAGTATCACAATTTGGAGACTTGTGTTCATGTTTGCAAGTTTTACAATTTACAACTCTCAAATACTACAAGTTCACGGGTCGTGAAATGTAGTAAGTGATGGTCAATCCCACGAGGAAGTGTGAGTATGTTATCTAAGGTTAAGAAAATTGATAAATTGAAGATAACAATTGCAAAGAAAGGTAAATGCAGGAAAGTGTTTATCATGAATTTAATTCGCAAGTTTAACACTAAAGAAATTGAAATCGATCAACATAAAAGTCATAAAGGGAATATCAAGAAGAGTTCCCAAATTATGAGAGAGGGGATTTTCCCTATCATCAATGCTATCAATTATGCATTATTGTGGTGTCAGTTCTAGATTATCGAAGAGTGTATTACTCTGTCTCGAGTTATAATCACTAAACCTTAAATCATAAATCCTAATTGAATTATAGAATTTACAACCTCTTATTTAACAAAAGACCCATAACTTTAAATAGGTCTTAAACTCTCTAATAAACTATTGGGTCTCACACGGGATCTCTCTCCGTATAATAATCGATATGATTACTCACGTGGTCTATTGGATCACTTAACTCTTATTAATCAAATCTAATCATTTTTATTCAGTTCACCCTCTTGGTTTATACCAAAATATGCAAGTTTCGCAATTAATCACACACCCAGTCAAAATAACAAAAAAATGACTGTATCAACATTGAATCAAGGTAAAATTCTAAAGGAAAAGTTAAAACATCATCAACAATCCAAAATCCATCATCATACAATCCATCATCATCTCATACATTCAATGAATAGAAATAAAGATATAAATGAGAAAGAACTTGGATCAGATAACCTGAGAAGACAACAACATCAGAAGACTCGCTTCCTCTTTGCTCTTCTTTCTATTCTCTCTCTTCTTCGTCTTCTCTCCCTTAAAGCTTTCCCAAAATGGTAGAAGTAAAACCCTCTTTCTTGTCTCTTCTTTTTTTCTCTCCCTTGAAGCTTTCTCAAAATGGCAAAAGTGGAGCTCTCTTTCTTGTCTCTTCTTTTTTCTCTTTATAGTCTTTTCTAATTAGAGCAAATGTTGGGCTTTTCTTGTGCCTACAAGGTCCAAAATATCTCTAAAAAATGAGGTTCGAAAAGTTAGATTGCGCAGGCCACAATCATGACATACTGGTCATGATCGTGGCCTGTCCTCTATGCTTCTATCATGATCGAGGCACATTAGCCATGATTGTGGCCTTTTGTTTTAGTTCGACTCTCCTTCGAAACTTCTTCGTTATTCGATATTAGCCCTAAAATACCAGCAAACTCATCAAAGCACCTCAATTACATAACATTAAAGCTTAAAAGAATGCTATAGCCCATAAAACACTTAAAAGAACAATATTTAACTAACTACGACAATTCTAACCTAAACTCACACTAATCGATTAAATTTAACCATTAAATGCATCCTAACTACCCATCAAAATATGATGCAATCTACGACTATCAACGTCTCCGCAGTTAAATGTTTGCTTGTCTTCAAGCAAAAACAAAACAAATAAATCAACACACTAAAGCATAACATTCACATAAATGCAATAATCAGGCCATGTCATCAAACTTCACACCAATTTAACTTCGAACAATATCCCTTAAGTTGTTGTAACTTATTAATTTGCAAAATCTACATCTAAGTACCTTGAACTAAATATACAACTAATCTAGACCTTAATGTTAAGTTTATTCACCCTTATCACTTACACACACATTAATAATTATTTGGTCATAAAAATGTAACTATCACTAAGTATGTTTTCATGAAATTCAAACTGTTCACAGAGATCGGTAGGTTTTATTTGATAACACATTGCTTTTGTTAATTTTATAGACATGAACCTAGCCTTTTATGCGAACGAAAACATTTATGATGAATGTCGATCCAATTACTCAACTAGGTCATCTTTTTATTAAGTGGTTCGATTGGAATGTCTTTATAGCCTTTTCATATGAAGACACACATTGATGATGCATGTTAATCCAGTTACTCAACTACATCACATTTTCAACTAGCTACTAGCTCTATTCATAACCCGAAAGCTAGCGGAAGAGTTAATTACTTACGATTTACACCTTTTTTACATTATTACTACCTCATTTATTTAGCTAGTAATTCTCATAAAAAAGTGTTAATGATTCTACTTATTTGGTTTACCTAAAATTATAAATGGATGTGACAAATTCCTAGGGTGAATACACTCGCATTATATCCTAATTAATCTACATATTTAGCCAAAGTAACCTAAGTCACTAATTTCATAAGTTAGTAAACCTTCACAAACTAAAAGATTATGTTCATAGTTAACCTGATTCCGTTAAACCCTAACCCTTGACACATTGACACAAATCACATAATGTACCCTAAACAAACTAACATGCAAAATTCACATTCAAAATAAAAGCATATAGCACAGATCCCTTCCCACACTTGGACAACACATTGTCCTCGATTGAAGAAGAGCAAATAAACAACACATAAGGTGTGAATAAACATAAATTAACGCGAAACATAAAGACAGAATTTAAAAGAGAAAATATTAGAACACAAAATCGTCATAGTGACGGATGGTGAAGGAGGTGGTATTTGAACACCTTGAGCCTTAAAATATATGTGAATGCGTCAGATGTACCGGATTTGGCATTTCTGTTCTCTGACCATATCCTTCATCTTCCTTGCAGTTTCTGCAAGTGATTTTTTAGTGTCTGAGAGTGCGGTGATTACCTTCTCCTAACTAACTTTTTCTTCCTCTTCAGATTCTTCACTTGTGAGCTCCTCCGCTCGTTGTTATCGTGGTGCTGAACTAGAACTAGCTTGTCCTATCCTATTTTTGACATGAGACTTGGAGCTAACATCTTGGAGTCTAATACCATGGCATTCAAAAGTCTCAGCTCTAGCTAAGTTATGCATATTAAAGAACTCAGGGAGATAAACAGTTAGTCCTTCATAGTTGACACCATAATAAGCAACAATAGTTGCAACCAAGTAACCTATGCCAAGGTTATTGCTTCTCTTTTTCGAGGTGGCACTATGATTGTTAAAAATATGGGTTAAAGTACATACTTGGATGTTGTGATCCATACACCACAAAATGAAGAGTTCACTCTTGTTAAACATAAGTTGACACATGAATTTGTGCAATAGAAAATGTCCATGAATCTTAATAATGTTGATGTGGAAATTCTTGGTATCGAAGTCATCAAACCCAGTTAGTTGTGCCCAGTATCTTATGGAACGAAATTCATCATGTTGATTCACGATGTTCGATTCCGATAATCTATCAATCTCACACAATTTTTCCTAATTAAAATTTTCACACAATTTTTTATAAGGTCGACCCCGTAACTGAAACCATAATTCCATAGGGTTACTATGGTCAAATTGGAGGGTTGTAAAGAATTCAATGGTGAGCTTTTCATAAACAACAAATGAGAAATGTAAGAATTTATCCTATTGAATTCTACTAGCTAGGTTTTCCACCTTCTCTCTCAAACCTAATTGTTCTAAATATCAAAGTCAAAGTATCTTGGCACTATAATGTCTTTAGAACTAGGGGTGCGAAAACGGTTACCTTCTACTTCTGTGTAAAGCAAAAAAGCTTCTCCGTAATCCTCTACCCAGTTCTGTTATTCGTGGCCCAATACTTAAACTTTTTCCTTTGGTTGGGTGCGCTTGACAGTTTGCTTAATGCACAACCCCATTAGGAATGAGAGTTGTGAAGAATTAGAGAGAATGAAAGTTTTGAAGTTTGGTAAAGAGAGGTGAGAGGATTTGAGAGTCTTGGTTTTAGAGAGAGAGTGAGAGAATGAAAAGTGAATAAAAAATGAAGTTAGAAGTAAATACATAGGTAAGGAAGGGTTAAAATGGTAAAATTGAAAAAATACTAAGCTAAAAAACGTGTTGTCCCTTTTTTTGCTCCATTGTAGGCCACAATCATAACCTACATTATTTTTGCGATTCTTCGATCTTTCATCATTTCGTCATTTCATCCCCCCTCCCCGAGATCCTTCCTTAACTTCTTATTTGCACTTTTCACCTTATGGTGCTTAAATTCCCAATCATCTTATGTCAAAATTGATCCCCATTATTCCAAGGAATTTATTTAGAAACGAAACACACAATTAACAAAATTCAAAACTACCTAATACTAAAGAGGAAATAACAAACAATAAAAACGATGGGTTGCCTCCCATGCAGGGCTTCTCTACCGTCATTAGCTCGATGCCTTTCTTTTCCGTAGGGTGATTTAAACAAGTTGTGCAATGGTAAAGTAGTCATAGATCTCATAAATTGCACATAAGCTTCCAGGTTATCACTTCCATTGTCATTCTTCTTCATTATGTTTCACCTTTTCCTTCATGATTTTTCCTTCCTAAGTTCACCCTTGTGAGCATCAATATGCTCCAGTTGTCCTCAAGACTTGGTTCTTTTGATGATGGCCATATGTAGGGGAGAACTTTTTTCATTCTTAGATATAGTGAAGGTCATCTACTTATCACCTACCCTCAAAGTCAGTTCACCCCTATCAACGCCAATAATTGAGCGAGCAGTGGCCAAAAATGACCATCCAAGGACCATTAGGGTTTTCATATCTTCTTTTATATCCAAAATGACAAAGTCTATGAAAAAAATAAATTTGTCAACCTGAACCTGTACATTTTTAATGATACCTTTCGGCCAATGAATTGATTTGTCTATTGTCTTCACAAGCATCTAAATGTGTACTATCTCTCCTACCCCCAATTTTTGACTTAGAGTATAAGGCATCATATTTATGCTCACCCCAAATCCGCAAATTCCTTATCTATTTTAACACGACTAATAATGAAAGGAATGTAAAAATCTCATAGATCCTCCTTCTTCTATGCTACAGTGGGGTTTCTTTCCTCTGCTAGCTCCTTTTCTACCTTCTCTTTGATCGATTCCATTAATGCGAGTCAGGTCTTTAATTATTCTATCATGTCCTAATTTCATTTAGTTCGGTGACTTTGGACTTCCTCATTGCCTTAATCAGATATGGAATCGGAGGCTGATACTTTTTCATTTCAGGCAGATTGTATTTGGCCAGTAAGGAATTTTCCTTATTCTTCTAGCCTTTTGTTCTCCCTTCTTCCCTAGCTAGAATTGACTTTCACTATACTAGAATAGGGCAAAGAATTTCAAATCGATGCTCCTCAATTAGCTTTAATTCAAGTTCACTTTGAAAGAAAATTTTGTCTCCTTTTTCCTTCTCCTTCTCTCTATCTTCTCTCGTTTGATCAAGCTTCTCCTTATTGGTCTGGGTGATAACCATGATTCTTTCCTTTGGTTTGGATTCTGTTTTACTTGGGAGGGTTCTTGTATCTTGGGTCAAAAATGCTTCTACCAGTTGCCTACTTGAACTTCCAAGTTGTGTATTAAAGAGGTGTGATTCTTTGTAACTTGCTCAAACTTGCCTTCAAGCCTCTTATATGCATCCTCCATACTTGCCTCTTATATGCATCCTCCATACCTTTAATTTTGTTTAGAATCTTGTTTAATTCATGTTCAGCTTGTCTTGTTGAAAACAAGGTGGTCCTTGAGGTTTGAACTGACCTTTAACATTGTTAGTCCACGAAAAGTGTAGGTGGTTCTTCCACCCAAGATTATACGTGTTGGAGTAGGGTTATTTCCCCCTCCTCCACCATGTTGAGCTACCATGTAAGTCACTTGTTCTTATTCATTACCCTTCATCGGAAAACAATCAATAGTCAGGATCCAGTTGCCCACACAACTCACATTTTAGCTTTCAAGTTAGATTGTCAATCTTTGATTGCATTTCTGTCATTTGGCCGAAAACTATAACTCCTTTATGTTCTCGGAAAGTTGTGGGTTATTTACTCCACTTAATTGCCCATAAGTAGCTGTTGGTTGTTGTCTTCTCTAACAGCTCTTCAGCTTCATCCACTCTCTTCCTCATTAACGATCTTCTTGAGGCTCCATCAATAGTGCCTCTAATGGGTAGATTTACTCCATTGTAGAATGTTTGCAAAAGAAATTCCTTTGGTAGATTATAGTATGGGCACCTCCTTTACAAATCCTTGTATCTCTCCCACTCTTCATAGATCGATTCCTCATCACTCTGTTGGAAGTTTGTAACCTCCTTGATGATTTTGGTTGTCTTGGTGAGGGGAAAATATTTTTCTAAGAAGGTATATACCAATTTCTCCCACGTACTGATACTGGATTGTCTAAGAGAGTGATACCAAGCCTTTGCTCTATCCCTTAATATGAAAGGGAAAAGCCTCATCCTAACTGCATCTTCCGACATCTAATGATATCAAAAGGTATCAAATAGTTCAAGGAAGTGTATGATATGTATATTTGGGTTGTCAATCTATAGAATTGCACATTTTGTTGCAGCATATTTAGTAAAGCAAGTTTTTATTTCAAATGAAGCCACTTAGGTTGGTAACCTAGCAACACCTTAATTTGTTGCATTAAATCATGACCTCATGAAATCCATGAGATTTCTTAGTTAAGCTCCTTGATTTCCTCCTTGATTGAATTCTTGCTAAAACTCGTTGGCTATGGTTGCTTTCATAGTTTCTTCTTCACACTGAGCTCTTCAAATGGTAAGTTCTAGACAAGCAATATCAAGCTCTAATGTTTTAGCTACACGACTTGAAATTCTAGTAACTCATGTGTTCATACAAGTGTACGGATGCAAGAGTGGGAAAATGCCTTAAACTAATAGAACAAAACTAATCTTACGTTTCCCTAATAATGCACCAAAAACTTGTTGATAGTTTTGCAAACTTTACAATTTATAGCCTTCAAATATTGCAGGAGTATGTGTCATGAAATGTAGTAAGTAAAAGGTCGATCCCACGAGGATGTGTGAATATGTTATCTAAGGCTAAGAAAATTGACAAATTGAAAATAAAAATTGCAAAGAAAGGTAAAGGCGGGAGAGTAATTATTAAGAATTTAGTTCGCAAGTTTAACACAAAAGAAATTGAAATCAAACAATATAAAAGTCACAAAGGGAATTAACTAAGAAGAGTTGCCAAATTATGAGAGAGGGGGTTTTTCTTATCATCAATACTAATCTAGTCAATTATGTGTTATTGTGGTGTGATTCTAGACTATTGTGGTCTCTCGAGTTATAATCACTAAACCCTAATTGAATTATGAAATTTACAATCTCTTAATTAACAAATGACTCACAATTCTAATAAGGTCTTAAGCTCTATAATAAACTACTAGGTTTCACTTAGGATCTCTCTCTGCACAATAACCTATATGATTACTCATATGTAGGGACGACAATGGGTTTTTAACCCGATTAATATCTGCACCACCTGATCCAAAAAATATACATGGAGGCTAAAAAAATAGATTTTAAATGGATGCTGAAAAATGGATATGGATATAGATTTGGATATGGGTATAGTGATAACCCGAACTGATGGATACCCATATCTTACCCAGTTTTTATTAACTTTATTTTTCTGTTTTTTCTTGAATATTTATGGTTAAATATAATAAAATATTAATATTTTTTAAGAAGAAACAACTTTAAAATCCTCACTTTACTTCTCAATCCTCATTTTTTTCATCATATTTTATTTTTTTATAAGATGATAATAATGTACATGATATGGAGATGGAGTTTCAAAACTTGTGGAGTTCACGTAAAGATAATTTAAAACTTTGGATATTTCTGTCTTTGTTCCAGTTCTTGATTGTGAAAATATATGTTGTTTTTGCACTAAACATTATGATTTTTATTATTCCAATTTTATGGGTTTTTAAGACATACAAATCAAAATCTTGACTTATTATTACTAAAGGAATTTTGATTTGGAATGTTTGCAAAAATATGTTGCTTATATTTTCTCTTTAGAAGTTATATTTTTATATTCTATACAATCTGATAGATATCAAAAAATCCGAACAATCCAATGGATTTAGATATGAGTAGTAAATCGTAAAAATCGAAGATTTTAAATGGATAATGGATTGAGTCATAAAATATGGATATGGATATGGGTAGGTAATACCCAAACCGAACCCTACCCATTGTCATCCCTAATCACATGGTCTATTAGATCACTTAACTCTCATTAATCTAATCAAATCATTTTTATTCACTTCACCCTCTCAATTTGTTATTCAAATATGAAAGTTAATCACAACATCTAGTTAAAATAACACAAAAACAAATTATATCAATATTAAATCAAGGTAAAATCTTGAAGGAAAAGTTAGAACATCATTAACAATTTAAAATACATCATCATACAATCCATCATCATCTCACACATTCAATAAACGGAAATAAAGATAGAAAGGATAAAGAACTTGGATCAGAATACCCAAGAAGATAGTAGCGTCAGAAGACCCGCTTCCTCTCTTCTCTTCTTTCTCTTCTCTCTCTTCTTCTTCTTCTCTCCCTTGAAACTTTCCCAAAATGGTAGAAGAGGGGCCCTCTTTCTTGTCTCTTGTCTTTTCTCTCTCTTGAAGCTTTCCCAAAATGGTAGAAGTGGAGCTCTCTTTCTTATCTCTTCTTTTTTCTATTTATAGTCTTTTCTAATTAAGGAAAATGTAGGGCTTTTCCCATGCCCAAAAGGTTCAAGATATCCCTAAAAATTAAGGTTTGAAAAGATAGATCGCACAGTTTGTCACGCAGGCCACACTCGTGGCCCACTATTGTAACATCCCACCCCCGACGGGAAGGGTAAAATAGTAAATTAGCTAGGGGGAAGAGTGATTAGGACTGCTTTGACATTGTTATGCATACTGGTACTGGTGATCAGCAAAAATAGTGCAAATGAAATAACTGTACATGCATATATAACATTCCCAGTATTTGGGCCTAAACGGCATTTTATTGTGATTAACGTGGTTATTGTATGTGAAAAATTATTCTGAGTAAGCCATAGTGAGTTTTCCATTTTAAGAGATTTTTGGAATTTTTTTTAAAATTTTTCGGAGAAAATTCCTGGACCGGGGAAATCGCCAAGTGGCGAATCGGTTGCTTTTTGGTAGCGAAAATTGCTACCCAATGGCACGACAATATTGGGTATATTATTTTGGAAGTGAAATGAAGGTCATTGGAATTGAATGGGTCAAATTAAGGAAATCCTATTACATATTTAGTATTTTCCTTATTTTGTTGTTTTTTTAGAAACATGCCAAGTGTCTTAATGCATTTATTGGTTTTGTCTTGCTCCCTCCTTTCTCATACGACACTTG
>JANJEY010011376.1:0-10348 GCA_024703695.1 Erythroxylum cataractarum
AGATTTATTTCTTTTCCTGAAAATTTCAATGATGGAATACTTTAGATGTGATGCTTAACTGGTAAACACTAAGAAAGCTGCTTATTCGGTTCTTTTCTTTATGACATGATCAAAGGCAATAATAATTGTAGAAAAAAGGCAAATAAGAAAATGCAAGAACTTTATTGTAATAGCTTCATTTTTCAAACAAGTTCAGGCTAATGAATTTCAAAACTTTAAACACTAAAGGAGTGGTCCCTAATTATCAGACTATAGCTTCAGAAAAATAATGCCCAATTTCCAGCAGCCAAGAAACGAATATTACACAATCAATAGCTGATAAAATATGGAAACGGAAGAAATTAATTCCAACAAACTACACTAAAAGCAAGCCAAATTTGAAACAAGATAAGCAAATATACAAATACACCTTTACAAAATAATCCTTCCTTGCAGAATAATCATCAAGAAGCTCGAAACTCCCAAGTTTCCACTACACAATATACAACTTTACAGGTATACAAACAAATAAGCAAATACTTAATGATAAGTGATCAAAACTATACCTTTGGATCTGTTCGGTGGTGATGTTGGTGGGCGGAAGAGAAGCATATCATGGGAATCATAGACTGTGGCTGTTTTCTTATCTCATAATGAATTTAAAAAAGCCTTCCCATTTCCTCGAATTCCTCATTAATCAAATGGGGCAACAAAAAGGAGAAGAGCTGGACCAAAATCAAAAGCAAAAACTCACCTAAATCACTCTTGGTATTGACGAAGTGGTCATGTGGGCAAAAACGAGCCATATAATACACACAAACTTCCTTTGAGTCCCATCTTATTTCCTTATACCCTTCCCTTTCTTCAGCCGTCAAATTGCGATCTAAATAATACACCATTCTCACACAAGTAATCAAAACCCATACATAAAAACGAAAACCCAAAACAAAAATTAATGACCAACCACCTCATTAAACAATAAACACTCCAAAAATAATGGAAAAAAATCCATATAACAAAAAAAAGTTTACAGTCAATAACTGCACCCATGAGTTCGTCTAGCATAGCTCGTTGGAGATACATGGCTATAATGAATAGTTCTGATATTTGCTTAACAAACTAGTATAGTTGACTTTCGATAGAAAGGGATTTAGGGTTTTGCTAATTTGAGGGGATTAGGGTTTGATATAGCGAGGATTTTAGGAACCAGCGTTGGGACTTGGGGAAGACAAAACAGTTGAGGGTTTGGGCTAGCTTTGAGTTGCTTACTTGTGTGTGTAGAAACCAGTTGAGGATTTTAGGAGCCAGCGTTGCGTTTCGCTTGCTGCATAGAGAAGAAGGTGGAGAGAAGAAACCAATTTTGGTTGGGAAGAAGGTAGGGAAAAGAAAGCAGATAAGAAGCGCGCGGGAGATGAAAATGTTTTAATTAAAGAAGGGAATAACGTCTTTTACGACGTTTTATTTAATAAAACGTTGCTATTTTTATTTCGTGACTTTTTGTTGTTAAAACGTTACATAAAGTATTATATATTTATAGCGTTCTTATAAAATATTTTAAAAAATTTAAATTTTTTGTGACGTTTAAAAAACGTTACGAAAAGTCTTCACAATTTGTGACGTTAAAAAAAAAAACGTATGTTATTCTTATAGTGTCATTTTGTAATACTCTAAAGTAATAGATATTAAATTTAATTATTAAGAATTAGATGGGAGCTAAAATGTAAGTTCAAATCTTCTTATTTATGTTAATATCTTTTTTAGGCTAACTTTGTATACATGATAAGAGTGGCGTATTATAACGTCTTTCTCACAGTAAAAAAGTATCTATTTCTTTGTTTGGGAACGTATCAATTGGCCGAACCATGTGTGGAGCTATATTGAAGAATTTAAAGTTTCATAAAATCACGATATTGATTACATTTGGTAAGAGATTATTCATACTTGAAAGGATGCAACTAATATGTTGATAAAGTCGCTACTTGCAAAAAAAAGTTTAAATTGGACTCGGTAATGCTCACAGAGGCTAAAACCCTTGGGGGTTTATACAGGTGGAAAGTGTTTCTTGGTTAGATGTTGTTGGAGTTACGTTGCTAAATTATGAGATTTACAATAAATTATAGTAAAATAGAATTTAAGTAAATTTAGGATAGGTGAAATAGAGTTTTAGTGTCACTATGCATCTATAGAAATAAAGTTTTACTACCATAAGCTTACTTGAAAATAGAATATTAGTGACATTAGATTTGTTGTCGTAAAAAAATTTCAGTATGATTAGATTTTTCATGTGTAACTTTGTAAATACCTTGTTAATGATTATGTATTTGGCATGTCTAATACATGTATTAGTACTTTTACATATTTGCTTGTTTTTGCAACAAAAATTAATATCTTTTGTGTTGGTGATTGCTACTTGAACATCACAGTTGATTTATGTTGGATCAATCTCTTTTTAATGCCTTTCAATTAAATAAAAAAATCCAAGTCAAATGACTTTTATTATTATATTTGAAAATGCTAAGAATTCAAACTTTTATTATGAATAAATCAACCTATAATTATTTTTATTACTCCAAAATATTCTACCATTATTGAGTAAAAAAATAAAGTTAAATATTTAACTTTGCATTCATCCAATATAATTAAGAGCAACTGTGATGACTCTTATAATTATAGTCAAGAGTAATTAAATTAAAGCAAACC
This sequence comes from Erythroxylum cataractarum, assembly GCA_024703695.1. Classification (NCBI taxonomy): domain Eukaryota; kingdom Viridiplantae; phylum Streptophyta; class Magnoliopsida; order Malpighiales; family Erythroxylaceae; genus Erythroxylum; species Erythroxylum cataractarum. Next base: position 2,680 of record JANJEY010011376.1, read on the forward strand.
TCACAATTGAAGAGAATTATAAATTCATTATAATCCTTGTATGGAGTTTACGTAATTCTTATTCAATTTCAATTAATTTAGACATATAAAGGGTATTAATAACACTTCAAAATATATAATAGAAATTAATTAATCTAAAAATTTCCAATTGACATATACTAACTTCTCAAATTATATCAATAATCATGAATTCTATCAAAATTATTTCCTTTTTCTTTTATTTGTCTCTTAAACCTTTTTTCTTGATGTTTTTAACTCTTACTTTCTCGTACAATAACTATTATCGTCATCAAAAGCTAATTTTAAAAAAGCAATTTTTTAAGATACATATTTGTCGAAGACACCAACCTAAGATAAAACTGATAAAGATTAGGATATTCAAGTTGACTTCAACCACTAAGTATGAGAGGCTTGAATGGCATGATCAATTTGCAGGTAATCAACTTTATAGGTATGTGTCAAAGTCACCTGTCAAAATTATGATAGGCAAGCACATGCAGATGGTGAATCTAATAACAATTTATAGGAAACTTCTCCTCGTTCATTATGATGGAACATTAAAATGAAAATTAAATGTTTAAGATATCTTACATTTCAAATATTAAGATTAAAATGGACAAATGTTAAATGTTAAATTTATTATTTAATTATTTTTAAGTCTAACTAATTACATTTTTTCAATTGTTGTGAAAGTTATATAAGATTATTTCTAAAACATTTGATTTTAATGATAGAAATTTTTTTAGCTCAAAATAATCTCTATTTATCTTAACCATATAAATTTATTTTCATTTAAAATATTGGAGTTAAAATTTTAGATTTGATTTAGTCTTAGTAAAGCTTAAAATGTGATTAAGAGTAAAAAAATTGATAGGATTCTTTTGAGTTAGTTGAGGACTTGACTTGTCAGCCACTTTATATTATTACAGTAGGCCAAAGTTCTCTTGAACCACAAATGTTATCTCCAAGTTTAATAGCAATTGACTAGTTTGGACAGTGACACTCACTTACATGTCAATAATTTTCAAGTAAACTGAGACTATGGAGATAATTTTTCATATTTTTTATTGAAACAAAACAAAGTTGGAAGACGAATTATTGGCCAGCACTGTTTTCAATCCAATTGTACGTAAGTCATCATGCGAATTAAGCAGCTTCACTCTTCTTTTTTCTTAAATGTTAATTTGATAATGTCAAACATGGGTCAGTGAGAATGGGACCGTAAGATGTGCCCTGCCCATGTTCAGCTATCTAAATTGATTTAGCAATTAACTTCTAGTTTACTTCCTAGTCCCCTTCTTCTTTCCTGTTGTTATGACGCATTCAAAGTTGGAAACTTGAACTATGAATCATACCAAAGGAAGGTATAAGATACCAAGCAAGCATTAGTAGTACCTGTAAGTAAGACCTCCAAGTTCCTTGCTTTTGTTATTTCTTCTCAGAGTAGGTTGCTATTAAAACTTAGCGGCGTTAAACCTACAAGGTAAACCAACTTTCACAAAACTAGCAGCATTGTAGCTAAAATCTAGAGAAAATTATTTTGTCTTCTACTTTTTATTTACAGTGGAGAATCTGATCAGTTGACTAATATTATCTTGGCTTTTATTCCGTAAACATAGAACAGATGGGTAAATCATGGGCGTCCTCCTGGTGCTGATGTTGCCGCTATTGCAGATGCTGCTACCATTAGACCAGAAATAGTATACACCATAAGGTGGTGTCTCGTAGTATATAAAACTTAAGTATTCAATTTAACTGATCATGTTGGGACGATGATTAGATCTTTTGTCTCCATTCAATAATTCGATTCAGTTACACTTGAAAAAGTGGTTACTTTTCAGATGTTATGTATTATCTTCCTTGCTTTTTGAAACAAGGTGTACGTACTGTTATTTACTGTAAGAGCAATATACATTGTTGAGCATATCACATAGTATACAAATTGGAAACAATATAAACATGTTAACAAAAGAAGAAAATAAACTATCTTATCCCTTTATCTTCTCTTATGAGATTGGTATGTTTGTCTTAGATTCGGCCCTTTATGATGAGAAGCTCTGAATTTGTGCAAATTCGTATTTCACTACTGTCTTCTCAGGCGAGAGGTCGGTTTGTTTGGTGGGATTGGTGAAGTCCCAAGCTTCCTAATGGCTTGCAAATTCAGATTTCACTACTGTCTTCTCAGGCGAGAGGTCAGTTTGTTTGGTGGGATTGGTGAAGTCCCAAGCTTCCTGATGGCTTCTCATTGGTTCCTCCTAGTGAGAAAATAATAACGTGAAGAATAAAATATTCTGAGCTTCTTACTATTCTACTCTGGTTCTCATATTATTTATAATGTAGTGTACAGTACGGTAGTACAAAGAATCATAACAAAAATAACAGAAGCTATACACGTCTTGATAGGGCAAGAGAGAGAGAAGAGAATATTCGTACAGAGGCAATGATGAGGAATATAAATTGGTTACTAACATGCCCCCTCAAACGAGAGGGTGTGATGGACATCCCGAGTTTGTCTCGAAAGAATAAAAACTGGGAGTGACTTAAAGCTTGGTTAGACAATCAACTACTTAAGAAAGGGACGAAATATATTTGGCATCGATGAAACCAGACAAAACCAAATCTCGGACAAAATGTACGTCAATCTTGATGTGTTTACCACGAGCATGTTGATCTAGAGTTGCAGCTAGTGCACCAACACTCAAGTTATCGCACCACAGAGTATAAGGTTTCCAGAGGAAGAGACCTAGCTCAGATAACAATGAACTTAACCATTTAACTTCAGTAGCTCCATTAGCCAATGCCCTATATTCAGATTTTGTACTTGACTGAGAGACTACGCGTTGCTTCCATGAGAACCATGATACTAGTGTGCTGCCAAGATATACGCATAAACCTGTCTTTGATTTTTGATCATTTGTATCTGTAACCCAGTCTGCGTCTGTGTAGGCCATTAGCTAAAGTGAAGAGAATGGCTTTAGATGAAGTCCATATTTATAGGTTCCTTTGAGATAACGTAGAATACGTTTGACTGCTTGAAAATGGATGGTTGTTGGCTGAGATAGGAATTGACTGAGTTTATTCACCAAAAATGCAATATCTGGTCAAGTAGTTGTTAAGTATTGAAGAGAACCTATGGCTTGATGAAACATTGTAGGATTTGTCATGGGTTCTCCGTCAGTTAGAGAGTAATGTCGACCAGTGAACATTGGAGTAGGTACAGGTGCACAATCCAGCATGTTGAATTTCTTTAACAAGTCAAGATATATTTTCCTTGATTCACGTATATGTCTGAGCTGTCTCTGTACATTTCCAATCCAAGGAAATAGTATAAAGGTCCTAAATCCTTGAGAGAGAACAGTGCATTCAATCTTTGAGGTATGCAAAATTGTTTCCGGTTATTAAAATATCGTCAACATATATTAACACAAACACAATGAGGATACCCGTTTGAAGCAAGAACAGAGAGATGTCACTCTTGGCATTTTTTAAACCTTATTGTAGTAAGGTGAGATGTAGATGATCATACTAGGATCGGGGTGCCTGCTTTAAGCCGTAAATGGCTTTAACCAACTTACATACGTGATGAGGTCGTTGCTGATCAATGAATCCCTCTAGTTGTCGCATATACATGTCTTCTTGAAGAAGACCATTTAAGAATGCGTTGTTCACATCAAGTTGCCATATTTCCCACTAAAAAGTAACAACAATTGTCAGTACAACACGAATGGTAGTTGGTTTGATCACCGGACTGAATGTTTCCCCATAGTCAATTCCAACTGCCTTTTGGAAACCCTTTGCAACCAACTGAGCTTTGTGTTTGAGGATAGATCCATCAACTTTGAACTTGTTTTTGAATACCCATTTATAGTCGATGAGCTGCTATGTGACATTGTATGGAACCAAAATCCATGTTTTGTTTTGTTGTAAGGCAATAAATTCATTCACCATTGCCTGCCTCCAGTGAGAGGATGTGAGTGCATCTTGCGTAGAAGTTGGTTCTGCTATGCATAACAAGGAAACTGGGTCTTCGGAATGAAGAAGTCCGATTAAGGGATATTTAGGCATGAAAATACCATATTTGGATCTTGTCATCATTGGATGTTGATTGAGTTGGTACGATGAAGGTGCTTGATTTTCTGGAGAAAGTGGAGCATCAGGTCTGTTTGTTGAGGAAAGATCAGTTGAATTGATGATAAGTGAGTTGTCTTGAAGTGGAGAGATAGAATGAGCAGGTGAGGTGTTAACAACAGGCGGTTTTTGTTCTAGAGGAGATAGTTTGATTTGTGAATTATAAGGGGCATTCCACCATCTAGTTCTGACATTTTAACTTGATGGTTTAAGAAACCTATGACAAAGGGAAACAAGGATGGATCAAATACAACATATTGTGATATAAAATTTTCCCAGAAGCACTTAAGCATTTATGGCCTTTCTGTTGAGATGCAAACCCAAGATATACACATTTTTTATAGTGAAACTGGAATTTGTGGTGATTGTATGGCTTTAAACATGGGTATCAAGCACATCCAAATGGTTGTATAATCTTATAGTGTAACATCTCATTACCCATGTTAAGGCTAGAATTGTGATTTATGAGAAAGTACTGAGAAATTAGGAAATGCACATCATTCGATCATTGAATATGACATGCACATTTTTGCACATGAATATGATTGTACATGCATTCATTGACATTTTCCGGGTATAATTGATTTATATATGCGATTAAAATGTGAATTATGAGTTATTTGAGTTAAAAATTTAGTTGGAGACCATTAGCATTATTTCAGAAGTTTTGGTGAATTTGAGGTATATTTGGACTATGACAAATGCCAAGTGGTAGGATAAATTGATACATGAAAAATTGGGATGATTAAGCCCAAAATTGAGAGACATTTGGCATAGTTAAATGTGTGACAAATGGACTAGTAAGTAAATGACAATTGGACCAATTAATGTGTGACATGTGAACCAATAATTAGGAGACATATGGAATGATTAAATGGTGACATTTGATAGCATATGGAAGGGATAAGTGGCTTACATGCTTAAGGACACATGTTGAAATAATATGGTGGCATCTAGCACCTTAGGTGTAATGTTTCTGCATGTTATTTCAACCAAGCTCATTCTCTTCTCGTCTCATCTCTCACCACCGAAACTTGCTTCTTTCTTCCCCTTCTTGTGTTTTTCTTGAAGCTATGCTAAATTACCACACTAAATACATGCTTTTACCCATCATAAAATAGCTAAAGAACCAACTGATTGTTGTTGTTTCATCATAGCTGAAAGTCATTTAATTCTATCTTGAATGTGTGATGATTCTGCATGTTTGGAGTACTGATTTGGAGTGATTTTTGAGCTGGGATTAGAACTGAACAAGTAAGTAAAATATTAGTGTTTAGGGCATGTTAAATGGTTTGAGAATGATGTGTGAATTGGACTAAAATACATGAGATATCGGTGAAGATGTATGCTGGAATGTTATGAACTAGAGAATTTTCATTCAATAGACTTTGGTATTTTGATTATATCTTGAAATATAGATTTCCAAATACATTTATTCTTGATTCAAAATAAATTAGAGACATATGTCTACAACTTTTCTGAAGAAGTCGAATGTTAATTATATCTCTAAGCATTTCAAAATCTGGCTGGAAAAGAGTTAGGAGTTCTGTTACATATTAAAAACAGTCTGAACTCTTTTCGATATAACTTTCAGTATACTGAATCAAATTGTATGATTCTAGTGTTATTAGAAATTGGAAACATATTGGAACAATTTTCTAGAAGAAAGTGTTACTAAAATACACCATTTTACTTGTCATAATGATCATGCAAAGTTATCCCAAAAGGGGGTGTTAGGATGAAAATGTTGAGGTGTGCTGGAATTTGATAATTGGAATGTTTTTACTGAACATGCTTCGGTATTTTGGCTATATTTTGACTTGTAGATTTACAAATAAAATGATTCTTGATTTAAATTGAACTAGAGACATTTGGCTACAAATGTTAAGAAGAAATTGAGTTTGAATTCTGTCATTAAGGATCTTGACATTTAGCTTGAAAGTAAGTCTTGGCTTAGGCAGTAGCACTACCAGGGACAGAAATCAGGTCCTATTTTTATTGAATAAACTGTATTGATATAAGCAGAATCAGACAAAGGTGTCTTCACAAAATTTATATATATTATTCTTTTAGCTTTTGATTGGTACAAATTTTGTAATTTTTGGATATTGTAATTGAGAGATATAAGGGGTACAACTTGAATGTATGATCATGCATTAGCCAAAATTTCAAATGTACACAGTCTGTGGTGTTTTAAGCATAACTCATAGCATAACGAATCAAATTGTACGATCTTGGTATCATTAGAAACTTAAGACATTGGAAAAACAACTTTCCAGAAGAAATTGTTGCCTAATTTTGTCATTTACCTTATGTAAAGTTGACCCGAAAGCATATTATGAGAAAAAAATATGAAATGATCAATTGGGATATAAAATTAGTTTCACATTGATTTATTATGGTCCAAACCCTACTTAAAATTATATTAATGAGGGTTTTGCTATCTGAATGATATGGTGACAAAATCTCGATAAGATACTGAGAATTGTCATCGGACATGCATTATGCATATTATCTATACATTGATGTGCATAAAGAAAGAATTATATATTTGTATAAATTTATGATATATGTAAATGTGTTTTGTATGATAAAGAGGAGCACATTGGATGACAGTCAAACATTGCCGAACCATCCAGGCAATAACATATTGGAGTGTACTGTGAGTAACCTAAGATGGTTTCACCTTGATTTGTTTTGTTTAGTACTGAATTGAATTTGATATTGATGAATGTGTAATGAATTGTGTACTGATTCCTGTCATGAAGGTCTGAGGTATTGATTGATGAATGTGATATTGAAGTGCTACTTGTATGTGAATAAGAATGACTAATTGAATTTGACTTTTACTGATTGTGTTCTGAATTCCAGATATGAATTGTCCGAGGAGTTTAATATTTGGATATGTATTGGAAGTGTTATGAATTATTGCAAAAATCTGTATGATATTTGAATTCTCAACGAAAGTTGAATACCGGACTTAGGTCCGATGATTATGAGATTCTGATTATGCATCATTTGTGAAGGTTATACATGGTAAATTCTGTAATTTATGCATTTTATAAAATGTATGCTCAGATAAAGGCGTTGTGATCGGAGTTGCCAGTTTGATAGAGCTTTAAGCTTAGTATTCTGCACATGGAGCTTTACTCCGTGAACACGTAGAGCTTTGCTCCGTGAATTCTGTTCTAACTGAGCCCAATGGGCCAGTATCTGTATACGTATGTGATAGGCACTCGGTCACAACAATAATAACGAATCTGGAGTCTCATATGCATCTGCATTTTATAAATCTCTGTGATTACTAATATGTTCTGAATTTGTGCTGAAAACATGATATACCATGATAATGTGAGTATTTGGTTCTATTTGTATTACACATGAATTGAATGAATATATGTAAAATATGTGATTTGTGTATATGACTCATAAAAATTACAACGTGGATTTTCAGGTACGAGACAGGAGACATAGTTCCTTAACTAGACTAGAGGAACATTTTAAACTTAGTTATGGCTTAGAGGTCTGTCAGCTGACATCA
>JANJEY010011537.1:0-10338 GCA_024703695.1 Erythroxylum cataractarum
GTAAAAGCTGAGAGAGCTAGGTTATGATTGTGCGTACCTTTGTTATGATGAAATTATACCTTATATATGGGACGGATACTAGGGTTAAGTCTTTGCGTGTGCATGAGAGTCTCTTGCATGCGGACGGGCTGAGAAGAGCATGGATCGGGCTTGGGCCTGTCATAGCCATTGGGTACGAGACTCGTTCTATGAAGAATGGACCGATCGGCCCATGGGTTGCCTTGACTGGGTCCGGGCTCTGCACGGCCGACCCGACCATAAGCCCCCTACTCCTTGAGTCTGAGCGAAGAGAAGGGTCGGAGGAGTATGTAGAGATTTTGTAGCTCGTAATTGGTCCGATCGGTCGGATTTGAGATGTAGCTCGTCTTTAGTCTTATAGCTCGTCAATAAGATAGCTCGGGGTAGGCCTGATTGGTCGAATATTGACGGGCAGTATGTGACTGCTCGCATTGGGATTGGTCGGCTAATTGTCTCTAGTCGATCGGTATTGGCGTACTTTGCACGATAGCCCGCTCCTAAGTAGATCGGGAGGTCATCATTAGCAAGCGCGTGGTGGTACTTGGAGCATTTATTGTTTGACGACGCATGCCCTCTGACGACTTTTCAGAATCTGAAGCGTATCGTCCTTGTAACCGTTGCGCAGCTGTCCCATTTGTCCTTTCAACCGTTGCGCCGCTCCGATTTTTGAACAACCCTAGTTTCCTTGTTCGGATCATGTCGCGTGTCCAAGCATAGCTCGGATTTTCTCCACGCGTCGTACTTCGATTGGATGGCTGGTCCGAGTGTTTCCTTATAAATGCTCAGGATCGATGAACTGTTTGGTTTTCTTCATGCTTGTTTCCTTCTTGCCTACGCTTCTGTTTTCGTTTGTTCGTTCTTGCTCCCAGTTCCTAGAAATTTCATTCAACAGTTGCTCGATTTCCCTTTTTCCATTCAACAAATAGGTACGTCCTTCCTCCTCTAAAGTTTTCTTTTCAAGAGTTCTTTTCTCGATAGACATGTCGATCGCCAGTGCTAGGAGTATGGTAGAAGGTGTTGAGGAGATTTCGACGAGGGAAAGGAAAGATGGGTTAGTTGTGGAGGCACCGCTAACGGATGAATCGACGATGACCATGGGGGAGTTGAATCGGTCGATTCTTAAGACCAAGATTCATTTACCATGGGGGCCCAGGTTGGCCTTTGGGAACGAGCGAATCCACAGTAACTTCAGTGGATATTTTGTCGTTTCGGATAGTTTTTTCTCGATTGGTGGTATGAGACTTCCATATGCCCCGATCATTGACGAAGTGTGCACGCCCTATCAGTTGATGCCGAGCCAGATTCCTCCGAATAGCTGGAGATTTCTTAATGGTCTAGTGCTGCTGTGTCATCAATTTGGTTGTTTGCCCACGATTGGCATCTTGCGTCATTTCTTAAGGATGAGCCATAGTTCGAGCTCTGGGGCTGGGATCCCCTTTCTACAGTATAGAGACGCCTGATATCGACCGGCCAAGACACCTTCGAAAATCTCTTCCTGACGAACTAAATATTTCTTTGTGAAACCTCCAGGATTCTCCTCAGAGTGTCGGCCATGGAGGTATCCTTTGGCCGAGCAGTGGAACGATTTGTTGAGTGTATCCCTCAGTAGAGAGGAGTGGGAGGTAGTCCTGCATATTAAAGCACTCAGTCGGTACGACTTCGCTCAGCTTGTCCAGGGCTATTTCGGGGGGGCCTCGGCCGATTCTTTTCTTCTCGATCCCCCACCACGAATTAGCGGGCTAGGAGAGGAAGCTGCCTCATCTGGTTGAACCTGCGTAGTTCAGCTATTTACTGCATGTTTTGATTATTGCTATCTCCCTCTGACTTATGTTTGTTACTGTGCAGCTATGGCGAGGATAAGCAGTTTTGACGGTCCTGCCTCCCCCCCTAAATCCAAAAAACAGACCAAAGGGAAGAAGCAGAAAGAGGCAGGGACCAGTGGAGGCGCTCCTGCAACAACGGAGCCCGACCGCTCTATCATGGTGTTGGCCCCTACGATCGCTGAAAGTCGTCCTGAGGTATCGACATCTTTGCCGATCGTGCGGTCGGGCGTGGGTTGCTTGGGTTTCGAAGAGGACGAAGAGGATGTGGGGCCTCCCCTTAAAAGGAAGAGACTTGTTCGACTCGGCGATCTTCCATCCGTCCCACCCAGCCAAGGCGGGAAAGGGAAAGAAAAGAGGAGCGAAGGGAAAGGGAGAGCTGCCATCGCCGAGCAATGGGAGTCCGCAATTAAGCTATCAAAAACTACTTTGATCGGGGACCTCACGGTGTCTCGTCATATTGCAGAAAGGATTACTCCTCCCGCGGACGAGTGGATTATGGGCAATACGAGTAATAAGGAGCTGGGGCCCCAACTCATTCGCATCGGCATACGGAGCGCGTCGAAGTCCTTCGCAGTGGTGCAGCATTTTGAGGCTTTGGACTAGGAGGTCCAGGACCTCCATGAGCGGGTGAAGGCCCTGAAAGACGAGCTTGAGGAGGTTAAGGAGGGAAGAGACCTCCGGAGGCAAAACTCTTCCTTGGAGGAGGAGAGGAAAGCCTGGGAGGAAACAACAAACTCTTTGAGGGCTCAATTGTCGACGGGAGAGGAGGAGAGGAGCCAGCTGAGGAAGATGGTGGAGAAGGAACAGGAACAAAGTAGAAAATTCCGCCATAATTGTCAAACCGCAGTGGAGGGCCATCATAGGACCCAGGATATATTGAGGGAGTTGCGCGGCTCCATTAAAAGACAGAGGGTCGAGGCAATTAGACGCTGGCAGAGGTGGTTCCTCCGTGGGGAATGTCTTGAGTATGCTTGCGACCTAGGTCTTTCGCTTCTGAGGAGCTGCTATGAGGCTCATGTTCCTGAGGGGTCGACGTGCCCTTCATTTGAAGAGTATGCCAAGGCGAAACTCCCCTCTGGTCTCGGGCTCTCTTTGCAAGGAATGATGGAGATGGTCGAGGGGGAGCCGGTGTCGGTTCCGGATGAGGAGGTGGACTTGAGCTCTGAGGAGGGCGAGGATGCTCCCCCAGTGCATTTCCCCGGGGTGCATGCCGATCTCTGCTCTCCCGACTTAGATGGGGGTCCTTCCTCTCCTGCCAATCCGGTTGCTCCCGTTGCTGGTCCTTCGTCTCCCCCAAAGGAATGAGAAATGATTTCTTTGTTTTGTGTAAGGCTCACCTGGTCGGGCTTGTGGCCAGGACCTTTACTTATAATGGACGAAAATGTGTTTTCACTACCTCTTTTGCATTTAATGTTAAACTGTTTCTTTAAGTAACAGCTGTGCGCGAGTATATTCGTTGTGCCTCGAACGAATCACTTTGGTCGAGCAATTATGTGGCCGGACGATTTATGGCTTTGTCTTAGGATCTTTGGTCGAGTGTTAGTCGGTGTCGATCGATGGTTCCGAAGATCTTGTCTTGGTGACCCGACCGACCGTAGTCAGTCTATGGAGATACCGAAAGATGGCGAAACGAGGGTCCCAAGGATCTCGTCTTGGCGACCGGACCGACCGTAGTCGATCTTTGGAGATACCGAGCGATGGCGAACAAAGGTCCCAAGGATCTCATCTTGGTGACCCGACTGACCGTAGTCGGTCTATGGAGATACCGAGAGATGGCGAACGAGGGTCCCAAAGATCTCGTCTTGGCGACCCGACTGACCGTAGTCTGTCTATGGAGATACCGAGCGATGGCGAACAAGGGTCCCAAGGATCTCATCTTGGCAATCCGATCGACCGTAGTCGGTCTATGGAGATACCGAACGATGGCCAACGAGGGTCCCAAGGATCTCATCTTGGCGACCCGACCGACCGTAGTCGGTCTATGGAGATATCGAGCGATGGCGAACGAGGGTCCCAAGGATCTCGTCTTGGCGACCTGACCGACCGTAGTCGATCTTTGGAGATGCCGAGCGATGGGGAACGAGGGTCCCAAGGATCTTGTCTTGGCGAACCGACCGACCGTAGTCGATCTTTGGAGGAGATGCCGAGAGATGGCTGGTTGGATTTTTTATTCTTTGCCACATATGATGGAACTTGTCATTGCCAAGAAATCTGAAAATCTCTTTATTGATGATAATGGGGGCGTGGGCCGTTAAAAAACCTGCCTGGCAGGGACAGGAAAAAGGTACCCATAAGTTTGGTATAAGAACGATATTGAATAAACATTAATCAAAATAAAACTTATCTACTGGTAGAACGCTTTTAGGTTTCGAGAGTTCCATGGCCTTGGTAGAGTTTTCCCATTTGCGTCGCGCAGAATGTAAGAGCCATGTCCGACTTGCTTGACGACCTGATAGGGTCCTTCCCATGCTTGTCTGAGCTTTCCAGGATGTTTCCCAGCCGCCTTGACTTTTCGTAGGACATATCTCCCCACCTTTACGTCGCTCGGCTTTACTCTTCTGTTGTAAAACTTTGTGGCCTTCTGCCTGACGGCTTCAGAATGAGTGGCAGCCCTATCCCTGTCCTCACTGAGAAGTACCAGCTCAGCTCGACGGGCTTCATTGTTCCGCTCTTCTTCATAGATCGCCACCCTCTGATTATGCAATACCACTTCCACGGGAATTAAAGCTTCCGCCCCAAAGGTCATCCTAAACGGTGTTTCCCCTATGGCTCCGTTTGGTGTGGTTCTGTAGGCCCATAATACTTCGTCAATTTCTTCCACTCACGTTTTTCGTCCGTCAAGGCGTTTCTTAAGAGCACTCATTATCTTTTTGTTTGTATTTTTCGCAAGACCGTTGCTTTGGGGGTGAGCTACAGAAGTCAATTGTAACCTTATTTTTAGTCGGTCGCAGAAATTTATGAACTTTTCGTTATCGAACTGTCGACCGTTATCTGCTACCAGTACCATAGGCATTTTGAAGCGAGTCAGTATATTTTTCTTCACGAAGGTCTCCATCCTCTGCTCGGTAATTGTGGCGACCGCTTCCGCTTCTACCCATTTTATGAAGTATTCTACTGCCACTATCAAGAATTTCTTCTGTCCGGGACCGAGGGGCAAAGGCCCCAATATGTCCATTCCCCATTGAGCAAAAGGGATAGGATGACTCACAATTTTCATCTTCTCAGTCGGCTGGTGAGAGAAGCTGCTGTTTTTCTGGCAGGCCTCGCATCTGTCGACTTTCTCCTGGCAGTCGCTCCTCATCGTCGGCCAGTAATATCCCTGTGTACTTCGACCATTGCTTGTTCTACCTCTTATTCATTTAGGCATCGCAGTAGCGGCCAGTCATAAGATCGCTTGTACAAAGCGTTATTTATGATCTCATACTCAGCTGCCTTTATTCTCAACTTTTTGGCCTCTGAGGTCCCCTGTGGTTGCGTTCCCTCCATGAGATACCGTCTAATCGGTTCCATCTAGCCTGATCGGCCGCTGTTTACATTAAGGACTGCCTTGGCTTTCTGAATACTGGGACGATCCAGCTGTTCGACTAGGACGTTATTTTTGGCATCTCGATCGGAGGCCATTTTGGAGAGCGCGTCGGCTTTGGCGTTCTGAGCTCGTTCTACCCTGCTGATCGAGTATTGCTCGAAATTATTTAACTCCTGCTTCACTAACTCTAGATATTCGATCATGTTATTCCCCTTAGCTTCATACTGCCCAGTGACTTGGCCGACCACCACTTGGCTATCGCTGTATATCTTCAGATGTTTTACCTCCATTTCCTTAGCCAGTTGGAGACCGGCTATCAGAGCCTCATATTCTGCCTCATTATTGGAGGCTTTGAACTCTAGCCGAAGGGCATACTCCACCTTTTCTTCCATATGCGGGTTGATCAGTACCACTCCTGCTCCGCATCCTTCAGAGTTGGAAGATCCGTCAACAAACAAGCTCCAGGCAGGGAGCTGCTCACCCTGCCAGCTGGGTTGGCTCATCTCTGCGATGAAGTCTGCCAATATCTGTGCCTTAATCATCATTCGGGGCTTGTATTGTATGTCGAACTCTCCCATCTCTACCGCCTATTTTATCAGCCTTCCGGAGGTCTCAAGTTTTTGAAGGCATTGCCTGAGAGGCTGGTCGGTCCATACCTCAATGGTATGGCTTTGAAAATACGGTCTCAGTTTCCGCGCCGCAGTTATCAAGAAAAAAGCCAGCTTTTCTATGGGTGCGTACCGTGTTTCTGGCCCACTCAATACCTTGCTGACGTAGTAGATCGGAAATTGCTCCCTTCCATCCGATCGGACCAGAATCGCGCTGACTGTTCCCTCTGTGACCGCCAGATAGATAATCAGTGTTTCTCCCTCAACGGGGCTTTGCAGAACAGGCGGGCTTGTTAGATACTGTTTTAAGTGCTGGAAAGCTCTTTCGCACTCCTCCGGCCACTGAAACTGGGTTACATCTGCTTTCCTTAGAATTTTGAAAAATGGAAGGCACTTGTCCCCCAATCTGGAGACGAATCTGCTCAGGGAGACTATCCGACCAGTCAATATCTGAACTTCTTTCAAGCATCGTGGCGAAGGCATTTGGACGATGGCTTCGATCTTCTCTGGATTAGCTTCAATCCCACGTTGGGTGATCATGAACCCCAGGAATTTTCCAGATGACACACCAAAGACGCATTTTTTCGGGTTCAGCTTCATCTGAAACTTATCAAGGGTCTGGAAGACTTCTTTTAGATCTCCCACATGCTCGGCAGCCGTCTTACTTTTAACCACCATATCGTCTACGTAAGCTTCAACAGATCGACCTATCTATTTTTTGAAGACCTCCATGACGAGTTGTTGATAAGTGGCCCCTGCATTCTTCAGACCGAACGTCATTACTTGGTAACAATACGTGCCCTGGTCGGTTATGAAGGCGGTCTTCTCGTCGTCTTCGAGGCTCATCTAAATTTGATGGTAGCCCGAGAAAGCATCTAAGAAGTTAAGAAGTTCATGTCCGGAGGTGGAGTCTACTAGCTGATCGATCTTGGGTAGGAGAAAACTGTCCTTTGGACACGCTTTGTTCAGGTCAGTGAAATCGATGCACATTCTCCACTTCCCGTTCTTCTTTTTTACTAAAACCACATTGGCGAGCCATTCAGGGTACTTAACTTCTCGAATGAACCCGACTTCGAGTAGTTTCTCTATTTCTTTCTTGATCACTTCCTGCCGCTCCTTGCAGTGTGGTCGCTTCTTTTGCCTAACTGGCTTGTAACCTTGTCGAATACTGAGTGAGTGCGAGGCGACCGATCGAAAAATTCCAGGCGTACTGCTCGGCATCCAAGCGAAGACCGATTTATTTTCTACCAGAAAGTTTGTGATCTCCTTAACTAGGTCCTTCTGCAACTCGGAACCTAGGTTTGTGAATTTAGAAGGGTCGGCTTCGTCCAATACTACCCGCTGAGTTTCTTCCACTGGGTTCATCATATCCATCTCCTCGTCAGCTCTCACATCAAGAGAGCTCGTCAGGACTACCGCCCCGTCTAATGTTTTTGTCTCCACTAAGTAACACTCCCTGGCGATTCTTTGATGCCCCTTGACAATACCTATTCCGTGAGGTGTCGGGAACTTCATGACTTGGTAGTAGGTGGAGACGACCGCTCTAAGGGCATTCTGAGTAGCTCGTCCGATTATTGTATTGTACGCCCCTTGAAACTTCATGACTAGGAATTCAATGTCCCTTTCTATTTGGCATGACTTTTGCCCAAACTTCACTTTTAAATAGACTCGGGCGAGTGGGCAGGCTGATGCTCCAGTTACTCCTTTGATAGGTACGTCTGTGGGCAGTAGTCGATCCTCGGGTACCTCCATCTGCTTGAAGGCCTCATAATACAGTAAGTAGACCGAGCTGCCCGTATCTATCATCACCCGCTTCACCTCGTAGTCGTCCATGTTCAAATTTACAATGAGGGCGTCATAGTGAGGACAGCTTACACCGTCAAGGTCAGACTCGTCGAACGATATCACCCCATCGTTCTCCCTCGGCCTTTTGGTGGATGAGGCTCTGTCGACCTGTTTGGCATATCTTTTTCTCCCTTTAGCGGTGGATCCCCCCGCTGCATTTCCACCAAATATCATGTTAACGACCTCAGTCGATCGGTCATCTTGTTGCCCGGCGTTTTGGTTGGTTGTCATGGTCTGTCGTGCAGCTTGCCGTACAGGTGGCTGCTGTGGTGCTGGCCGAAACTGCAAAATCTGGCTAATCAACAGATCAGCCGCCTCCTCAATCTGCTTTCGGGCGAGGGAGGTGTGTGTAGGCAGAAAGGGATCTGCATCCGATCGATGATGGAGATTCGGACGCGTATTGCCCGCAGCGCTATCCTCCACAGCCACGCTCTGTTCTTCCTGTTCCAAGGTCTGAGGCTGTGGTTGATCGTTAGGATTCGAGGATTCCGTGCGGGAATCATGTGGTGCAGGCGGCAGAGTCGTAGGCAGCTGCAAACCTATGCGTTGTATCGCCAGAGCCGCGACAGCTGCTATGTCAGGGTTCGTCGCCGCCGCCTGACTGACCTGTGTGTTTCTGGACGTGGTGCCCGGAAGTCGGACCCCACGGTGGGCGCCAATTGGTTCTGCCAGATTCTGGCAGGACGGAACGTTGCCGTTATGCTCCATGTGATCGGCTGTTCCCTGTGGTGAATGCGACGTGAAGATACTTGCAAAATAAAGAAGGCTTGTCGGGGGTTGTGTCCCGATTAGCCCCTCCGATGCTCAAGTCAGTCTTTGGTGAAGGTGAGATTGCCGTAAAAGCTGAAAAAGCTAGGTTATGATTGTCCGTACCTCCGTTATGAAAGAATTATACCTTATATATGGTTTTGCAGTTAGGTTTAGGTCTTTACGTGTTTGCATGGGAGACTTCCTTCTTCGGATGGGCCGAGGAGGGCATGGGCTGGACTTGGACTTGGAGTTGGCCTAGGCATAAGACTGATATTTGAAGAATGGACCGACCGGCCCACGGGTCGTTTTGACTGAATCCAGGCCCAAAACGGCCGACCCGACCATTTTCATTTTTCATATTTTTAATCTGAGTAGTGTATTTTGTTGATGCAATTCTCATCTTCTACGCGAAACATCTTATCAAAGCATTGAAAAGAAAAAGGAATGAAAAATGTGGAAACAGCTTAGAAGAATGGAGTTTTGATTCCAGTGAGTACAGAATCCGACTCTATTTGGACAGAGGCACATGTTCCAAAACTACACATTATAGAGATAATAAAGGTCTGCTAAGCATTCTCACTAAGCATATGGGAATTAAGAAGTGACGAGGTTTAGAGAGGAGAATTGTTTAGAAGGAGGAAAGATCTTCTGTCTAATATTATTTTCTCATTTTCTGTCCATCAAATCTTAGTTATTTATTTATGTGAACTTCGTATCTATTTATGTGAGTCTCGCATAAATGAATGATTAAGATTCAAATAGACAGAATAAGATAGGGTAATATTGAACAGAATATTCGGACTATTTTTGAAGAAACAATTGTATTTCACCTTAATGATTGTAGTTCAAGTACAAGGAGACATTTATAGGTATAAAAATGAATTATACCTATTAATGAACCTAAACAAATAAACCATACATAATCTCAAAACTATGCATAAATCAATATTTAATTATGTAAGTAATACATGACTAAAGATAAACTTAAAAATTAATGGATCGAGACTTTCGTAACTCTAAATATTCTCGTGCACAGTGTATAGACCTTATGAACTTCTTACAAGTACGATTGTATAAGTCCAATGGATAGTACCAAAGCACAAAGAAGCAGCATGTCAGGACACAAGTGGAAATGGCAAGAGCCTGGACATGAGCAAGAACAACATATGTTCCTGAAACGAAAGCGATCACCATAGAAATCATGGCCAGGTAAGTAAGACCGTGTGCAAAATTACATATAAAGGAACGTTTCCTTTCCTTGCACCATTACGCCCAACAAGAAGTGAGCGAGGACTGCAGAGTTTGAGAGCATCATGGACACCGTATTGGTTATCACAAATGCTTTGAAAGCTGTACTTCTTGCGAGGATTGCACCCCCCTCATCAGGACCATCACTCTTATAACCTCTAGGCAAAGTGATTCCTGCTGCAAAAGTGACTGTTGCTATGAGAATAGCTACAATTAGTTGAGACTCTCTTGCATCCTTCATCTGCTTGATGATAGTATCAAAAACGACCTCGTACGTTCTCCTAGAATAACCTTTAGAGACCACCTTACTGCTTCTTTCATTTAAATGCCGATTATCATCCGGTGTGACACTGCTTCTATTAGGTTTTGCCGATTAGAGGTGGTTGTCCTCCTTAGACATTCAACAGAAATTAGCAGAGAGAGAGAAGAAGATTGGTAGAAGGGAGAAGGAGAAGCAGATACGAAATGATTGCAACCAACGTTGCTTTTCATATTGCAATTAAGACATATATATTGTTAT
>JANJEY010011922.1:0-10313 GCA_024703695.1 Erythroxylum cataractarum
TGAAATAATTTCTTAACCAATTCTATACATTTTATTATTATCAAAACATAGAAGGATTTAATTTGTCAACCACCATTAGTCCAATATGTTATTTTAAAAGAAAAAATATGTTCTCGAATACTGTCGATATGTTTGGGTATATGCCCTATGGTGCTACAATAAGTGGTCATCCAAACTAAGTGTTTCCCGACTAAACTTTCAAGCTTAGCATGGTTGTTAATCCATGTAGGTCCAAGTCATAAGAGTGAGGTACAAGGAACATTTATAGGGACCAAGGCCAACAGATAGGAGAAAAAGTACTTTTGGAATATGATTTTAGCTAATGATGATTGTACATGTAATGAAGAAAGGAAATTATATGTTTTCTTTTGGATTACCATGTAAATGTAAAGACGTATTACTATTGTTAAGTGATAATGTTAAGCATTGGGACATTTTGTAATGTGTATATGTACAAAATTGAATATAATTGTATGCTGTGAATGTATATACAAGAATTTTGGGTGCCATGGGTGTGGATAGTTGTAGGCTCCATGGGGGGATGTTTTAACTTAATTATATTTTTACACCCATATTTGATGCATTTTGCTTGATATTTTATACTTTTGTTAAATATTTTTTACTTAATGTGATCCAAGTGTGTTTACATGTGATAATTGCCTTTATGGACTTAAAGAAGAGGAATTCAAACAAAACCACGGCTTAAAATGAAGAATCGACAAACCTGAAGGAATGTACGACTGTGCATATTGACCGTGTACTTTTTCATGGCCGTGCATTTTCATGATACCCAACGAATTCCAATTATGTACAGTCTTATGCACGACCGTGCAAGAGACCATGTATCTCCCAAAATACAAGATTATACCTATACATCACAAAAATACTTGATAGAAGATAATCACGTAGATTTAGAATTATGAACCCGTTGTTTTCTATTTATTTTTCTTTCAATGTTTGTTTGATTTTGTGTTCAATTATATGTAACTAAATGTCCAATTAGTGTTTAGGTTAGATAAACTCTATTTTGATGCCTTAACATGTGTTGATTTTTCCATTAATGCAAATGATTGATTGATTTGTTGCAATTCAATTACTTGTTTTATTTATGTTCTAGTGTTCTGAAATATTAGACATAATCTAATTTCATAAGTGGAGATTAGAAAATCCTAGGTTTAAATAGATCCATGGTAACTGAAAAGAGTTGATTGTAATCCTAGAGATAGGATGACATAAATCTTCTATATTCGAGTCAAACCTAATAGAGGGATTCATAAGACAGTGGCGTAATTCTATAAGATTTGACGTGAATAATTCGATTAGAACATAAGGATTAATTGTTAGTAGACTTAAGGTTAACTACTAGCATACCATATGGGTCTCCACAGTCCAATAAATCATTAAAACAATTGCAAGAATAAAGGTCAATTTTTTAAGGGTATAAGGGGATTCGAAACCCAGATACTGATTACTCAATATCAATAATTTTCTTGTGCTTCCTGAATTCTATCTTCAATTTTGTTACTTATTTTCTTTTACTTGTTTAGTTTTAGTTTTTAATTAAAAAAAATATAATCAATCCTTAAGCTAGATAATGAGGGACAGGTAAATACTAGTAGTCATCGTCTTCATAGGATCGACCAGTACTTGCCTGTATTAGCTACAACTATGTCGTGCACTTGAGGTTATTAAAATATTGACTAAAATGTAGTTATTAAAATATTGACTAACTCACAAAAATAGGTCAATCAAATAAGTATAATAGATTAAGGGTTAGATTGAAGAATTTCAAGGACTTACACAAAGAAACAAGAATCAGTTACAACTCCTTTATTAGTGAAGTTAATGCTACAAATGATTGTTGGGAAAATCTATTTAAGGTGAAATATGTCTTTGTTTTATTAATATACCATATTATATAATATTTGTTCTTATGTTTCTTTTTTATCGTTATAGGTGCATAAAATGACTTACAGATTTAAGAAAAAAGGATGCAAGGATTTTTCAAATTGATGTCATATTTTTGGAGATACTAATGCAATTGGTTTACATGCGCATCCACCAACTAAATCTCCATCGAATAATACAGAAGAGAAACATAAAAATGATGTTAATGAAGATTGCTCGTATAATGAAAAAGGAGATCAAGTTATAAATTCTCCATTTAGGAGAAAGCAATATCTTAAGAATAAAAAGGCAAAGAAGACACATTTTAACATTGTATAAGATATTTTGGTTATAATTGGTGAACAATCAAAAAGAAAGAATGATTTATTTGAGAAAAAATTGAGTGAAACATCATACACTGTAGAGAATAGATCTCAAGAATCTAACATAATAATGGAATGTTTGAATTCTTTAGTTAAATTGGGTTTTGACAGTGTGCAATATGAAAAAGTTGTGAAGGCTTTACATGATTTTCCACTTTATAGGGATATTTTTATGAAGATGGCAGATGTAAGGAAGCTGGAGTGGATTATGCCACATTAGTTATATTTTCATGTTATTGCATATCGATTTTTTATTAATTGGATACTTTTATATTAGGCATTATTTCATAGTTTGAACATTTTAAGTTTGTGTTTTGTATGAATATTTGACTTAATGTTAAGTTTATATTTTGTATGAATATTTTGTCTATATTTGATTAAACCTTTTATCTAAATATTTTATTAATTATTTAATGTTGACATTGTAGACACATGAATTCCTTATGAGATTTCAAATAAGATTCTGATGATGATTTGAAAAAGTTAATCATTATTTCTCTAGCTGAGGGAAATAACAAATTTTTCGTTTATAAAAGCAACCATGTAGAACTTCTGCTCTACCAGGTCATGAATGGATATTAGAACTTTTGAATAGGAATC
This sequence comes from Erythroxylum cataractarum, assembly GCA_024703695.1. Lineage (NCBI taxonomy): Eukaryota > Viridiplantae > Streptophyta > Magnoliopsida > Malpighiales > Erythroxylaceae > Erythroxylum > Erythroxylum cataractarum. The sequence continues at coordinate 2,871 of JANJEY010011922.1, forward strand.
ATACAAGGATTTATATAGGAGCAATAGACAGTACATATTGATGCACATGTTCCGATTGATAAACAAATACTATACAGGGATAAAAGAATTAATACAATCCAAAATATTATATGTTGTTGTTCATTTGAGATGGTTTTTACATATGTAATGATTAGATAGGAAGGTACTACAAATGACTTTCGAATTCCTCTATAAATAATGATAAATCCAGCGAATCAATTTCTTATGCCTTGACAAGATATTATATTATTTAAATAAATATAGTAATTATGATTCATTTTTAATATCTTCTTTTAACATAATGTTCTTTATATGCTAAGTAAGTTCTAATTGATTGATTCAAGCTACACCAATATACCTAGATTTCTTTCACCATACCAAGGTAAGAGATATCATTTACAAGATTATAAATGAAGAGGAAGACTTTAAGGTCTACAGGAATTGTTTAACTATAGACATTTTTCGTTAAGAAATGATATTAAAAGATATTTTGACGTTCTAAAAAAAAGATTTTTTATATTTAAAAGTATGTCGAGTTATGATATGAAGAAACTAAATATATTGTTATTGCTTGTTATGTTATACACAATTTAATTAGGATGTATAAACAAAACGATGAATTATTTAAAATTTGTGCTAAAAATGAACAGTAAAATTGAAACACATGAAAATGAAGATTCAAGTTCTCAAGTGGAGTATAATATGACTCCAGCTTAACTTTGAAATATATCTTAGAAGTGAGATAAAATTAGTAGACAAATGTAGAATGATTATATTAGTTCTAATTAATTTATGTTTCTTTTTATAAATGATAGTACTGTCATATTTTAAAGAATTATAATAGGATGAACAACTTTTATTGATTAGAATGAGTTAATATAATTTTTTAATTTATAGAATTTTATTATATGCAATTAATGTGCAATTTTTTTAATTATATTAATTTGCATATATTTTAATTTTAGCTATAATGAGAATTAATTATTTTAAAAAGATAATATATTATATTAAAATTATTAATATAAGAGTATAATTACAAAATAGAAATATAGTGATAAAATCAAACATATTTTTTTAAATTTGTCATTATAAATTTCAATCATATAGGTTTTTTATTTTAATTTTAGTTTTTATATTAAAATTTCAAGTAAGTTTTTGTTTTTTAATAAAAAATAGAAACTACAACAGTGATCCAAAGGGGACCGAGAGAAACAAAACATTCCTGCATCTCCCCAACATAACAACAATAGCCCCAAAAGTTCCAAAACCGCTATCTCACAGATCATAATTTCTTTTCATTTTAACCTAAAATCTCCACAAACGCAGTTGCTAAAACCCATTTTTTGCTTTTGTGTCGAGCAGTCTTTGGTGGGATTTTTCGACTGGGATTAGTGTCTTATTGATTTGATTCTTTTTTGGTTTGGTTGGGATTTCAAATGAAATGAACCCCAAAAACAAGTTCAAAATCTTTGACTCAGTGCCTGCTTAACGCTTGTTGGTGGTGACGGTGGTGGCGTGTGGAGGTTACTCTAATGGCAAAGCGCGTGTACGAAGTGTGGAAAGGAAGTAACGTAAGACTCTATCTGATTGGGTTTCATTGCGGCCTTTTCAATCTGAATGTTCGATTTGTTGGTTTTTGGCATCTCGTTATTGTTTAGATTTGTTCTGTGGTGGTCAAATACTAATGGGAATGGTTTAGTTTGAGTTTGGAGTTTGGAGTTTGGAGTTTGGAGTTTGGAGTCTGGAGTCTGGAGTCTGGAGTTTGGAGTCTGGATTTTGAAGTTTGAATTTTTTCTTCTTTTAGGAGTTGGATTTCATTTTATTTTCTAAAGCATACGTCAGTTTGATTAATTGGAACATTCGCATTACAGCTAAGGTTCATGAGTATCGCGAGCTAGACATGTAGGTTGAAATTGATTATAGACAAACATTTGAAACATATTTTATCACTGGGACTTGGTTTACGCATCTGGCTAGTGATGGAATGAATACATTACTTTTGTTTTGTGTGTGTGAGCGCGCCTGCGCTTAAGAGCTGTTGGATTTACTATGTTGCAAAAAATCTGACTTTGTTCTTCTATTAGTTAAAGTTCAAATTAAGATATTGAAATTTCTACCTGCAGCAGTTTGATTATATAGCAAATTAAGGAATGTCTTTGGCGTAAAAAGATCAGATTTTGTTGTCAGCAAGGTTCCAAGTTAGGAATGGAATCCAGTGTTTCACAAAATTTGTCAGCGAAGGAATCATAAAGCTTCTTGTGGACTATGCATTCATGGTGAAAAAGTAATGCTAGTGAAATATCTTGTACCGTTGAACTTTCAAGTCTGACAGCTACTTTACAATTTTTGCTCTAGATTTGCATTGTAGTGTCTTAAAAACTTTCGCTTCAGAAGTTCTGAGATAATTTCCTTTTCCAATTAAGTTTAATGTACGTGTCAAAACTTCATGATTGTTTTTATATACAAAAAGGGTCTAATGTATATGTCAGATAGCTTAACAAGGAGTGTGGAATGGAGGAAGTGTTACATCATTGTCTCATCTTGTTTCCCTTTGCTTCCATCTCTCAGTAGGCCTGTGACGTCGGTTCTTCATGCTTAACTTGCAATACATTTCCACAAATGCTGCTTCCTACTAGTGAATAATTGTAGATAATGTGCCGTGTTGCATGGAGAAAGTTGTAGTGAAATAAAAGAAAGGAGAGATTAAATTTGCCCTTCCCACGACAAAAGAGCATGAGAGATCTGTTACGCTTGTTAGCTGGTTGCAAGTTCATGCATATTGAATGTGTACATTTAGATTTTGGTTCTGTTGCCTTTCTACTGTTACTTAGAGGGAAAAACAATTGACATGTCATAATTGGTCTTTGTTCGAGGAAGTTTATTTTGAATCTTTATGTTTAGTTAACCAAAAATTCTCTTCTCATAATATTTGTTTCCTATGCTTAGTAAGTTGCTCCTAGAACTATAATCTATTCCAACCAATGAATTGCAAGTCTCTAATAAAAATGATCAACATTTATGTGTGCGTGTTTGCTGCACATGTGTTTGCTTTCTTTTGTAGTTCCTCTAAGGTTGCACAAGAATTGTCTAAAACTCATATTTCACTAGCTTCTGACTCTGGATTGGATGTTCTTATGGGTGTTATTGTATGCATCATGTTTGGTTCTGCAAAGCAACACATTTTAGTGGAAACTAACTAATATGCCCTTTTTCCAAGTTGACAAAAGTAGGTCTTAAATTCCTTTCCAGGCGAGTTATTGCAATGGATGGATTGGTGGCTTCCTAGCTTGGTGGCATTTGCTATGGGGATTTTATGGGAATTTGATAGTATTGGTTTGCAATTGTACTATTATACTGCTTATGTTGCTATCATTGGATGCTCATCAGCTTTTCTGGACATTTTATGGCTTTGATATCTTTCTTGGTGTGTGCTATGTGACATCTACACTTGTTTTGTGCTTGTGGAGGGCATATAATGGAAATCTATCTGTCAAATGGACTTTGTTTACATGACTGTAGAGAATCCCATAATAGTAGATAGTCCCTTAATCAAGGGATTATCCTTATAGATTATCCTTCGCTGTAATATCTAGCTATATTAGGGATATTTCCAAATAAGGAGTTTTTCTTATTAGGAAGAGTCCCATAACTATGTACCCTAGCTCTATTTAAGAATAGCAACAACTGTACAATGATTATTTGAATAAAATAGAGGAGATTTTACAATGACTAAGAAGTATTCCTTGAGATACAGTGCAAACCATGAAGCCATATTTAAATCTGTTAGAATTCTTATCGTGGCTTCATTTTGAGTTCCATTTGTGTGGTAATCCATACTCACTTGAATCTAAGAACTTCTTTTGCTCGCAATTGGTTTATATTCTGAAAAATTATCGCTACTTATTTTCTAGAGTTTCTTTTGATTTGTATAATTGTGTGGTCAAGATATGTATATCTCATAATATTATGATCTGATCATAATCATATCATTTAGATTAGATAGCAGTATCTTATAGAGATATAGTATCCTAGGATTATATTTCCATATCTGTACAGGTTTTCTACCTTATTCTGTAAACCCTATTCGTGTGTATATATATACTGCAGTCTCTAATAAAGTGATATAGAGTAAATTAGCTTTGATTCACATGGTATCAAAGTCATGTGATAGAGAGAGTGAAACCGAGGAGACAACCCCAGAAAGTCAAGAAATGACTTCCAATCTTGAGGGATCCTCCACGGCAATCCCAATCTCAAACCAGACTGGAGGTCAGTCATCAATGACCTCTGGTATTGAGGGAGTTTCAATTATCATTGCTTCTAATAAACTAAATGAAACAAACTATCGAGAGTGGGCTCAAGCTATGAAACTCGCCGTTGGAGGAAGAGGGAAGCTGAGCTTTATCATCGGAGATGGGAATGTTTTAAACTCAACAAACGTACAAGCTACATGACAATGGGAGATAGATAATTCCATGGTCTCGTCATGGCTTATCAACGCCATGATACCACTAATCAAACAGACCTTTATGTTTTTGCCAACAGCTTGAGAAATTTGGGATGGATTGCGATAGTCCTACTTTGATGAAGAGGATGCATCACGGATTTATGAGATAAAAACAAAGTTGTGGCAAGCAAGGTGACAGAGAAGTTATAGAATACTAGGTTGAAATGATAGCATTATGGCAGGAACTTGACCTGCTGTCAGATGAAGAGTGGAGGTGCAAGGAAGATGCATTGATGTACAACCAGAAAATTGAAAAGGAGAGAGTCTTTGAATTTTTGGCTGGTCTCAATAAAAACTTGGATGATGTTTGTGGGAGAATCTTAAGTAGAATGCCTTTGCCTACAGCTAAGGAAGTATTTTTTGAAGTTAGGAAGGAAGCAGCAAGGAGGAAAATCACGCTAAAAGAGGAACTGAAAGAAGAACTAATTGTAACTCTAGTATCTACGAATGAAGCTTCTGCCCTATTATCACCTGGTGAATCCAGTAGGAAAAATCATAAGTAGTAGTGTGAGCATTGTAAACAAAGTGACCACACCAAAGATACATGCTGGGACATTCATGGAAAGCCTCTAGACTGGAAACCAAATAAAGGAAAAAACTGAGGCTACCAAGTATCTAGTGCGGGAGGAACAGAAAATCAGAAGGTAGTCAGAAACAACAAGAGGTGAGCTGAATATTTCACTAGGGAAACTATTGGAAGTACTAGAGAATCTTCAAAGTGACAGCAACCAACAGAAGGCAAGCACAGTTGCTAATGCTACTTTGAGAGGTAATATCATAAAAGCTTTTTTATCCTCACGCGGTAGGAAGAATGGATAATTGATTCTGGAGCTTCAGATCATATGACAGATGATTTTAATATGTTTCATTCATTTGTTCCATGTGTTTGACATGAAAAAGTTAAGGTAGCAAATGGTGATTCTTCTTCAGTTTTAGGAAAAGGAGATATCAAAGTAACAGATGCTATGAAACTAAATTTTGTTCCACATGTCCCTAATTTAGAATGCAATCTTCTGTCAGTCAGTAAATTGACAAAAGAAGCTAATTGTAGTGATCATTTTTTCCCTACTCATTCTGTTATACAGTATCATCAGGAGAGACGATTGGCAGTGCTAAAGAGGTAGATGGAGTGTACTACTTTGAAGATGAAGAAAGACAGTCTATTCCTTATAGCTTGGGTAATAGTGTGATTGTTCCTAAGACTTATGAACTATTGTTATGGCATAAGAGGTTAGGGCACCCAAACTTTCAACATATGTCACGGTTATTTCCAAATATCTCAATAAATAAAGATTTTTGTGTTAATTGTGATGCTTGTGAATTTGCTAAGCATCAAGGAAGTTCTTTTACAAGGTCCAAATACAAACCCACAAAACCGTTTTCACTTATCCATAGTGATCTTTGGGTTCCATCTCGTGTTCCTAACAGAACCAATTCCAAATGATTCATTACATTCATTGATGACCATATTCGTTTGTGTTGGGTGTTTCTTTTGAAAGATAAAGTTGAAACCTCTACATATTCATCAATTTTTATCAAATGATAAAGAATCAATTCCAAACTAGCATTCAAATCCTTCATACTGACAATGGTATTGAATACTTTAATCAACATCTCCATATGTTCTTTTAAAAACATGGAATTGTCCACAAAAGTACTTATGTAAATAGTCCTTAACAAAATGGGATTACGAAAAGGAAAAATAGACATCTTCTTGAGGTAGCTAGGGCCTTGATGTTCACTAATAATGTTCCAAAATATTTTTGGGGGGATGCTCTTCTTATTGCTACCTATCTTATTAATAGAATGTCTAGTGGTGTTCTTTCCTTCAAAACACCACTTCAAAAATTTCAAGAAACCTATACTAACACTCATCTTGAAACTAACCTTCCTTTAAGGGTTTTCGGTTGCACAACCTTCCTTCACAGTTTTTCACACAATAAACTTGATCCAAGGTCCAAAAAATGTTTGTTTCTAGGATATTCTGCTACTCAAAAGAGGTATAAATGCTATAATCCTATGTCAAAAAGGTTGTTTGTTAGCTGTGATGTATCTTTTTCCGAGACAAATTTCTTCTATCCTAAGTCTTCGATTCAGGGGGAGTATTGGGGTGAGTTTGGGGGTGATGAATCTCAGCCTTAACTGGAACCTATATCTATTCCTGAACCTATCCCAGTGCTTGTGTTATCTCCTATAGAGACAAATCCTAATATAGAAACAACTATACCTGATCATACACTCAAGGTGTATTCTCGAAGGAAGAAAGCAAGTAGTACACTTCCTATCCCTATAGCTATGCCAATTTCTGAAGTAGTGCTGGTCCCTACCGAAGAAATTCAGAGCAGTGAGGATCAAGGAGACAACACAGATTTATAATGGCCAATTGCCTTAAGGAAGAAATCTAGATCATGTACTATGCATCCGATTAAGAGGTTTGTTTCTTATGAAGCTCTGTCTTCTCAATATAAAGCTTTTATTGCTAATTTGGACAGAATTGGTATTCCAACTCTTAAAGTTCCAGAATGGAGAGAAGCTGTTTATGAAGAAATAAGGGCACTTGGAAAGAATGAAACATGGGAAGAAGTTGATCTGCCAAAAAGAAAGAAACTCGTGGGCTGTAGGTGGATATTTACAGTCAAATATAGGGCTGATGGCACCATTGAGAGATATAAGGCGAGATTGGTAGCTAAAGGCTATGCTTAGATCTATGGGATGGACTACAAGGAAACATTTGCACCTGTGGCCAACTAAATACTATAAGATTATTGTTATCAGTAGCTTTGACCTTGACTGGCCACTTCAACAACTTGATATCAAAAACGCCTTCTTGAATGGACAACTAAAGGAAGAAGTGTATATGAAACTTCCTCCAAGGTTTGATGAGGAAGGAGGAAACAAAGTATGTAGACTAAGAAAATCTCTATATGGACTGAAGC
>JANJEY010012080.1:0-10302 GCA_024703695.1 Erythroxylum cataractarum
TATTAGGAACCTAATAGGTCACACATCAAAGAGCAATTTGTGAAAGAAAAATCAATATAATTAAGTTGGACTTAATTATAAAGTTTGAGTAACTTTAGGAATCAAATATAAGATATTTAATTTTATTAAAATTAAATTAATTATAATTAGAGTATGACTTTAATTATAATTAAGAAATTTAATTTTAATATAAATATAAAACCACCCTAATGATTTTTCTATTATTAGGAAGAAAAGATAAAGGAGATAGCTCTCTTACGGTCTTCCTCTCAATGTGTTGAAAAGTTGTTTTATGAATGTCATAAGAGGTTGGACAAGTAAACAATTTGTAGATGACAAATTGGAAAAAGTTTCAAAGAATTTTTAACAAGAACACAAACAAGATATGATTTCTTATGATTCATATTTTGTTTTACTTAAATTAATCAATTATCGGACTCTGTTCGAAATCTATAAAAGGTTTTTATTTTCCGTTGTACTCGTGATTTAATCACCGTTGGATTCCAGCAATATACACTTTAAAAAATTGTACCACTTAAATTTGAAAGACTATATTATCAAAGGAAATGCTGAAGTTCTTACAATGTCTATATTTCTTATATTCATCTTACGTTCCATTATTAGTTGTGTTGCCCAGCAATGGAATAGCATGGACAATAAAATGAAGTAAAAAAAAATTGAGGACTGGTAACACAATATAAGTCAATTGTAAACTACCAAAAAAAATACGTGTTTTGACCATAAAATGTCCCAAAGATATCGGGACTTGGAACTTCCAACATATGTAATGTCCCCAAGTCTTGATTACATTTGCATGCACTCTTAAAGAAACAACATCCCCCGCCAAATTCGCTCTCTCTCTTCAAATCTTTAATCCTTTCTGTTTTACTCAGTCTTTCACATCCAGTAAATCCGCTCATATCAGACCAGTTCAGCCTCAACAAAATGTTCTATCTATTTCAGTTTCAACAACAACAATAATCATCCCTCTCACTCTCTCTCTCATCTTTCACATTATTCTTCTTTATCAATTGTTTCTTATACAACAACAACACGTTTTCACCGAACTTTGATGCTACAAACATGACCCTAAAGGGTGGCAACCGCCAAGCTTGTGCTGCATGCAAGCACCAAAGAAGAAGGTGCACATCCGAGTGTGTTTTGGCACCTTATTTCCCAGCTGATCAAACTGAGATGTTCAGAAACGCTCATAAGCTATTTGGTGTAAGCAATATTGTTAAGATACTTAGAAATGTGGACAATTCTCAGAAAGCTGAGGCAATGACTTCCATTATTTGCCAAGCAAATATTCGTGATAGGTACCCTGTTCATGGATGCTTAGGCATGATCAATCATCTGAGGTACCAGATTTGGCAGGCTGAAGAAGAGCTTCGTGCAGTTCTTGCTCAACTTGAAATGTACAGGCAACTCCACCAACAGCAACATATTTCTTCCATTGCTGACGAAGTTCCATCGCAACTAGAACTAGGCATGGCTCCTCCTAGAAATGCCCTTCAACTCTTTAGCCACAATTCTCATCCTTTGAACGCATTGACTGTGGCACGACAGCAATCCTATTCTAATAGCAGCTACGTAGGTTTCAGTTCTAGTTGCTTGGATTCCAAGGAAAATGCAGGGAATTCTTTGTCGGTTCAGCACCCATATGCTATTAACAGTGATCCCAATTTAATGGCAGTTCATCACGCTCTTTTGGTACCTTCACAGACGCAAGCTATCCAACAAGAAGTTGTTCAAGATTATGACGAGTTACACCCATTCTTCGACACAATTGACGACAGGCAATCCTACATCGATTCCAAAGAAGCCTATGACTCGAGGTACGCATAGAATTGTTATCTTTACAAGGTTTCTATACTGTCAAGGATATGGTGTAACATTAATATTTAATTACACTGCAGCTCTGCAGAATCACTGAGGGACACAACACAATCGGTGGAGCACGTTGCAGAGAACGAATTGAAAAGTGCTGCTGCATGCTTCAGTCTTACCAGTGTCAATTGATTGGTCAGTAAAACAAGAAATGGAGAGAAAATGCAATTTCTTCCATCCCAGGATAGAGAAATCGAATCAGAAGAACTATGACGAATCATGAGTGAGCTAGAGAGAAGTACATAAATATTTCAGGGTCTTATTTTAAAATTCGTATCACAGAGAACAGTATTCCACAATTTTGAAGTCACATTCTCCATTTTCTTCCTCTGGGAAATGTGATGTAATGTAGATATTTGCTTAGTTTCCTCCTGTAATCAATAACTGTTAACTTTTTTTTTTTGGTGCTATTTTCATGGAATGGTATAATGTCAAGAAAGTGCAGATATCATAAGATGGGTGTATACTAGTGGATTTTAGTGAGAGCCAATTATGCTCGCAGGACCAGCATTGTAGGGGAGTTAAAAGTCTGGTTCTCTATCTCTATCCTGTCAAGGAAGTGTTCTTAGCTCTAGCCGGAGTCTAAAGTATCGAAGTTCCCTGATGTGTCATTGGTCAAAAACATATCAGATGGATCCGTAGTAGATACCACAGTAAATGGATATCCTTTCAGGATGAAACCTTGTTTTCCTGGATAGTAAGTTGTCTAAGAAGAATATAATGCAAAAGGAAAAGAAACGATTGAGAGATGGCTCATTTGGTATGGGTGCTGATTGGGGACTTGGAATATGGCCACAAAGAATGGAAGGAAACAAATTGCATCTTTGACACGATCATTCCACGTCAAGAAAGTGATAGAATAGAAATGAAGAAAATTTTGCAGAACCTGGGAAATAAACAAATTGCAGGTACCGAATATCACTATGATAAATCCATTATTGGCACAAACAAAAACACAAAAGACTGCATGACTGCCAAAATATCTGAATAGTATCATGTACAATATGGGAGGGGTTCAGGCCGCATTATCGGCCACAACAGGACCATTCTTAAATTCTGGGTTTACTTTCGACCAATGTGATCAACAGAAGCGACAAATAACAAAGTTCATCTTCACCGATTATTGACATTTGATTAGTGGAATTTAGATAACCCTGGTGTTGTAGGAGCCGCAGAATGGGCATTTGTGGTAAAACCAATGGAAAGGAGCAGCCCCTTTCTTCTCGCAGTCATTACATAGAATGGCCTGCAATTCCTTCAAAAAAAATAAGCTAAACGAAAACTTAAGCTCCGCTGCATGCTAAAACTAGATATGATATCAACCTGAGTTTTCTTTGAATATTCATATGGAATTTTCTCTTCAGCCAATAATGCATCTAACATCTTGAAGTACACCTGAAACAGACATTTAGGAAACTAAGGACTAAATTAATGATTCTGATTTGCAGAGAATGGAGATTCAACTGCCTTGTAAAGTACATACAAGAGCATAGAAACCATTATCGATGGAATAAACAGAAATTCTAGGCATTGGGCAGTGGATGAATGCCTAGCCATCAGCTTGTCTTGAGAATTGTATTCCGTCTCATAAAAGGACGAGGTTTTTATATGTCTCTTTGGTGCTGAGCACATGTGTATTTCATAAACAAATGACTGCATTGGACAACTAACCTGCATGTCTCCAAGCGACTTGTTACAGATTGGGCAAGTATAGTTTGTGTACGTGTAATCCTAGTAGCAACAGTGAAAGCAACCGTAAATTTGTGAAACATACAAAAATTTAAAGAAGAAAGATGGAGATTCATCAGGCCCAGGCACCTGAAAACATGTTGAGTGCATAAAATGACCGCAAGGGAGAGCCTTTATTGGATTGTTGGATGTAAATATGTCCTCATGGCAGATTGGGCAGTTGTCCTCCACACTTTTTTCTCTACATACATGTACTGAAAGGGACTTTGACATGCAGGCATTGCAATTCATGCAATGGAGGTAATCGATTCCCAATCCCTTTCCCACCCGGCAAAGATTACAGAAAGGGCAGTGATAAATTTCCCTGTTGAAATAGGCTGATGTTATGATGTTGAAGTGCAGAAAATTGGGAATAAACAGGTATGAAATTGAGTCCTAAAAATTGCAACTTTTATAAAGTAACTAATTGCAATAAGCTAACAATTTATCAGAAGTGAATAAAGTAAAAAGTGGAAGCGACTTTGATTGCAATTTGATATGGATAGATATTAAAGGCGCCACCTAGCATCATCAAACAATTTGCAGATCCTGCAGTAGTATCTTGCCATTGATAACTTATTGCAGGAAGCAGTTAAGCATGTCTGTCCAATTGGCTGAATAACCAAGCATCTCATGCACATCATCCTTCTGACAACTCTCCTGAACAAGTAGTAGAAGCAAAAGAAACAGAAAATGAAGGGATTTGGGTTAGGTAGTCATTAGAAAAATACTATAAATCTACAAACTACGCGGATGAAAACTTATTCAAAAATTCACACCTATCTACTGAATGATCAGCTATCTCATCATGGCAACGTATGCACGTATAAAGTTGGGTGCAACATTCCATGACAAGTTTGCAGTTCCTTTTGTAATGTTTGCAACCCAATGTCAGCTTTAGAGGGTCTCTATACGATGGACATTGACCTGGAATTTCTCCGGCATTACTTGAGACGTATAGTTCTTCTTGAGATATACGTTGACGAACAATCCAACGGCTGAAAAAGTGTGCAGGCTACTGTTATTTCAGTGATAAACAGTACATACAAAAATGGTTAAAGATGCATTTAAAACATGGTGACAGGTGTTAGTTCAAGAGAAAAAATGTTTCCTATAGTTCAAAATATAGAAGATCTCAAATCATTATGGTTCTAAACTACATCTTCTGGTACGAACTTACGAGGTAATAACCAGTAAAACAAATATTGTCCATGAATATGATGACAGTAAACTATCTTTATTGCAGTCCTACAAAAATCATGCTATTCTGTTATCTCCAGTAGAAGTATTAAGAGCACACAAATTTTGGAGACCAACCTCATCAGTAAGTTCTGCATTAGACGTGATTTTTTCTGACAATCAAGGGCATGGTCACGTGATACTCTCCTTATTGCAGCCTCGAGATTTTCTTGACTTAATGTCAAAAGGTGTTCATGCTGCCTGAACTTTGAAGTTGGTAATAGAGATGGCTGACCTGGTTTATTTATTTTATATCTGACATCAGGCATCATATTGCAATTCTTGTCAGAACCTTCCAACGGAAGCTTTCGATGTTCCAAAAATTCACTATTAATTTGATCTTCATGACAAACATCTTTCTTTTCGTCTGAATTGTTTTTTGTTAACATCTCTAGGTTTGTCCCGAAGCAATCTTGCTGTGTAGCAATGATGCCTTCTTCACAATCTACATCTTCTTTGTCAAGGTCTTTAGAAAGATATTTTGAGACAATCTCAAGTGGGTCTGCTCTACAAGAAGGACTCAACTCCTCCGCAATACGAGGAATATCATTACCTTCCCACCATTCCCTTAGCCATTCATCAAACATGGTATTCTTTGTGATCTTACGCAAGATGGACATCATGGCTTGCCGCTCTCCTGGTGTTAAAATGCCAACTAGCCAAGGTATCATATCTTGCAAAGTTTCTGCTCTAGCTCTTCCTAGCATGTGGCCTATAATCTTTTCCTGCTCCTGCATAGAGAAGTATTGTCTACAGACGGTCCAGATTTCAATTTCTTCACGATTGATGTGATCAAAGAGCAACTTGTGTATCGCTATGAATTTTCTATGGAGTTTTACACACAACTGATTGTGCATCATAATTCTCTGGTCTTGCATATTTGAATTGGCACCCAAAACAGGAATTTGCAGTTCAGACAAGTCATTCAAAATAAAAGAAATTTTAGTCAGGAGTTTAACTTCAAGTTTGTGGTCAAGGGTGTAGGACAAGCTAAGGTTTCGGACTTCTTCTTTAGCTTCCAGAACTGGAAATACAATTTCATCCTCCATATCACTGTGGAACTGATACCGAGATCGCAGGAGATTGAAATGCTTCTGGAACTCCATGAGCAGGGCACTGTTTTCAGCCAATTGTGTTGAACTAAGAACAAGGTCATTAAGATCTTTTTTGAGAGCCTTGTGGAAGAAAAAAATGATATCTATGGCCATTGGTTCATTACTGGAAGAAGTTTCTGAAATCTCTTCACCAAATAATTTGGAAGTTGGCAGGGACGAGTTTATCGCGTTAGGGAAAAACAAATGGAGATTTATTTCACTAGTGTATGATGTGTCATACGTCTTAGTTTTGTGGGAACCAGAAGATGAAGAAGCAGAGAGTAACTTCTTTCCATTGTTAGCAGAGAAGAGTTTGGCTCTAGTAATGGTGGGTTTTTTACATGGTTGCCTGTTCAAGGGAGAGCATCCATTAGCTAGATTGATATGCTCAGACAGAAAGGAAAATCGACTCTGAAACATATCCTGGAAGTATTTGCTAAAATCTTGAGCATATATTTTCCCTGAATAACCCATGCGATACCACTCACGTAAGAGAGATAGAAAACTGTTGACTGAAAAATCTGCCTGGCTTATGATTTGAAGAATAGACCTGGATTCATTCTCAGAGAGATTGGCTGCAAACCAAGTTGTTGCGCATTTTAACAGTCCTATTGGCATCATATTAAGGCTCATATAAACAATCTGCTGCTGCATTTCATGGCTGCAGTATTTGCTTATAAGGGGAAAGACCTAAAAAAAAGTGAAAGCTGATTACTAATTATAGACCGGCACCTTATTCAAGATTTTGGAAACTTGCATCCGGCCTAAGGTGAAAGTTAAAAGGTAAAAAGGAAAGTACCTCTGTTTCTTGAAAATGAAACTGTTCAGTAATTTCAATTGCAAAATACTGCAGTTCCTGGCAAAAGTTCTCAACAAAGCTGGGAACAGGCGTACCATCTTGATCATCATGATGAAACAAAAGGTGTAAACTCTCTATACGTTTTTCAATGGATTGCACTTTGAATGAGGGTTTAACATGGTCTTTTGCAAATTCAATTACCACAGGATAGAAAAATGTCCTCAATGCATTCCTGTTAGCAAAAAACAACCTGTTAGAAATATAGAAAATGCACAGAAAAATAACAGTAACAAGGATCAAGAAAGGGATAGAAGTGACACAGGAAAAGTAAGAGTGGATTTTATTAGAATTTTTGTTAATAAAGGACATGCTTCAGCAGCCATTAAATACCTGTAAAAGATAATGACATCAGCATGAAACTTTACCCTCGCAATTATTGAATTCATGTTCACAGAACTGGTCAAGTATCTAGATTGGTACATCACCTCCATGATTTCTTTCAAATCTTTCAAGATTGTGCAGTGCCAAAGGTGAAGATATCTAACCAAATTGCTTTGAACATTCTTTTCAGTGCTGGGTATCTTCTTCCAATTCCAGATTTCTTTGTGAGGCCACATAAAGTGGACCAGTTTCACTTCTTTTTGCAATTGCAAAGATCCATTAGCTTCTTGATCTTTAATCTTGGTAAAACACTCAAAATTTGATTGATCATCTCTATAAAGCCAAGAAAGGACCACCTTCAAAAGAAAAGTTTGAAATGCTCAACAGCCATGAAATTTATTAGAATTAAAAAAGGAGTTCAACCCACTACCTCTTGCAGTGACTTATCTTCGGGCACAATTTCTCGTATGCAATGTTTGACTTCCACTTGTTTTTCATGAGACAGGGTTCTCATCATCCATGGCAAAAGATCCTTTATCAAAATTATAGGAACACTGCTAAAAAACTGCCACACAAGAGAAGCTTGCTCCTTGGGAGAGAAATGCTGCATAAGTAATCGAAAAACCTGCATCCAGTGCATTGATAACGTTTATGTAGAAAATTTCCAATATTCAAATAAAGTATCTTTTCTTGAAACAATTAAGAAGCATTTAAGTAATCGGAAAGGGAGCCCCTTTCCTTTGGTCATGAAATTTACAATCACTGTTATCAACTTCCATCTTTCATCCTAGTTATGAACCTTGGCTAAGTACCTAATGATATCATTTGAAAAGGTGTGTACCAGATGGATTCATGGAAACTTGAAGGCTACTATAAGTCCATATCAGATATCACTTCATCAATGAAGTTGACCAGAATCAGCAAATAAAAACATCAATCAGAGAAAAGCTTATTGTTTTAGCTAAAACATTGAAAGAAATTGAGAAGTTTATTTAACTACTTTATCTTATGAGCATCAATAGGCAATTGATAACTGCCCTCCTTCTGGCTGTGGTGAGTTTTGGCAATCTCTCTCAGACTTTATTTAGAGAAGGTAAGTATCTTTTACTGGCTTTTATTCAAGTCTCTGTCTACATGCAGGGAGTAGCATCGAAATCTTTTAAGTATATCAGCTGAAAAATTATGCAACATCGCAAGTGGGTAGGCCTACAATAGTGCAGGAAATGGAATATTACTAATTTAAAGTGAATGTCCACATCGGAAGGAGGCTTCACTAAGTTTTCTTTTCACAACATAATATAAAATTGTTGTTCGACCAAAAAAGCGAGGGTAGTTATCCATTAGTTTTCAAAGCTTGATGAAAAATTTTCCATATGACAAAGATCGATGTCCCAGCTTGATGAAAATTTTTCTGTATGATAAAATGTTATGTCCTATGAACAATTTTAGAATTGAGAATCCAGAACATTTCATAGAGGAATATTTAAACATAGATTGCATAGGAAGAGGAAAGCAGTAGTTTTTTTATATAAGTTATTCACAAAAGAAAGAAAACACTACCTGCTCCTCTTCTTTCAGCATATGATGGAAAATGGAACACTGCATGGTGCTGATACACAATACGAGATCTTGAAATGGTTTGACACCATTTTCCTTTCCATCCATCAATACATCCAGGCAACGGGAAACAGCCTCAATAGCGTCGTCTATGCTTCTATGTTCTAACATAAAAGTACATACGACATTTTCAGTATAAGCATTCAATTCTGAGAAGATGACCTGCAACAAGAAAACGCCTTCAGTCATCTAATCATATAATTTAACTGAAACCGAAAACTGAAGAGTAAGGCAATAGAGATAAACTATGGAACTCAATAAATTGAAATCTGATTCACAAAAGTTAGATCATGAAGCAAAATAACAAACTCCACACTACTCAGATGCCTAAATATAGAACTTATACTTGTTTCTTCATTCAAAATAAGTTCCAAAGGTAGATACCCACTACCTTAGTACCTATAACTTTGTAGTTAGCACTACTCAGACTTGTCAATTAAGAGGCTATTCTTAATTGATTGCATAAATAAAACTTGTTACTTAGTAAGTAGTAAAAATAATCTGTGTACAAGTAATCTGGCTTAGTTAAAGTTAACTTTAACCAATATGTATCAACTCAACGCCTTTATATCGATAAGAATTAGCTAACAAATATACTATCAGTATCAAAACAAGAGACGAACAGTTAGGAATAACCACAAAACACATATTAAATGGATCGTTTCGTAAACAACAAATGATGGTACAAAGCAAAAAGCAGATCAAGAGCTTCAACGACCTCATCTTCCGCGGCGCAGTGATACTTGTGAGCAAGTTTGATGAAATCGAACCTCCGGCGAAGCTCAACTACAAGCTCGCGGGAGGAGGATCCACTCTCCGAGGTGGTAACCGCCAGCTGGAGGAAGTCTTCGAGCTCCACTCGAAGTGCATGGTGGAAAAGAACGAGCAAGAGCACGGGAGCATCGTGGAGCGGGACGTTGGAGAAAGGACCGGCATCATTAGCCGAAAAGTCGCCTCCGCCGCCGTCGTCGTCCATGCAAGGGAGGAGGGAGCAACATGAACGGCGAGAGACAAGAGGAGAGGAGAAGGCTTGGCATTGGTGGTGGAGCGACGGATATAACGGTATTTGTTATCGTAAGATATGTGTTTGTTTGAGAGTGCCTGCCTCGTCTATGAAGCTCCCCAAATAATTTAAAATTCGAAGTTCTTCTAATCAATTTTTTACAAAGCTTGAGGAGGACGTCGTACCAAACGGCCAACGGTTTCTGTGCCTTTTTTTTTTCCACGTTGACAATTTAGCCCCACGCGCCTGTGCATGTTTTGAAAAGATCAATCAAAACCTAAGAAAAATAAAGACAAAATAAGATATAATCATAAATCAATTATTATTTTCTTTAGACCAGTGTTCAGAATACCGTTCCGTACCGGACGGTACCAGCCGGAACGTTCCATTCCGGTTGAAATCCGATACCGGAACGGTCAAAACAATACTGGTAAAAAATTTCGGCCGGTACCGATCGGAACCAAAAATTCTGGTACCTTCCAGACAATTCGACAAAAACATTATTGGTCAGGGACCATTTTGCAAATTTAAAAAAGTTAACCCTAAAAATC
>JANJEY010012145.1:0-24367 GCA_024703695.1 Erythroxylum cataractarum
CCGGTTTGATAGCGGTTCACTACCGGTTGAACCTCTAAACCTTAAACCTTTCCTTCGACCGGTTCGATGTCCGGTCCAGTTTTTAAAACATTGGGTAATAACAAGAAAAGGTGCAAGAATCTACACTTGGATATTTTCATTTTTTATAGGAAGTGAGATTTGATTTCTAAGCAGGTAAAAACAAACTAAAGGCCCAAGCTAAAGAAGAGAGAACAAACACTAATTAGAGTAAGACCTTATGGGAACATATGTGCTGTCTTCACTCTTTCCTTTTTCTTGCTTTCGGTCTATGAGTGCTCCATTGAACCTTGTGGGTCTGTAAGCTTCGTTCTGTCTGTTATTATTATTAAGAGAACTTCCGTTTTTGTAGGCATTATTCTTTATAAATTCAGAAATATTTCGAAAAACACTGATAAACCCATGCAAGATATCAAATTTTAGCCTTATATCACCTAACTTCCACTTTGTCTTTGTTTTAGGAATTATATGAACCCCATGAGTATTTGCACATAGCAAAGGGTCCTGTATCATAGGAATCCTCATGTAGATTACACACACCCACATATATATATATATATATGCACATGTATACGTATAAAAGTACGTAATTCCTTTCAGTTCAGGGCACGAGATAAAGACATCAATGAAGAAAAGCAACAAACAAGAAGCTCCATGAACAACTAAATAGAGAGATAGATATGGAGTCACTATCCAAGTAGGTTTGGCATCTAGTAAAATTAAGACCATTAAGATGTAAAAGGGTATAGACTTTTTTTTTTCTTATAGTGAAAAATGTGTCATTGGGAACTAATTTTTTTATTAGTTAAAAATAAGGTTACATAGGTTAGATCTTTTAACAAAATTTTTATTAGATTATTGTTGCTATAAAATATGTAGTTTTGTAAATATTTTAAATATACATTAAATAAGGTCTTAAATTATATGTTTCATATCACAAATTATGCATTCTAAATAGCTTATTTGACAAATCAAACAAATATATATATATATAAAAGTTGGCCAAAGGTATTGACTACTATGTTTCCCTTTCAAGCAGGCAAAGGTTTATAAGGGCCAGGCTAAGAAAGGTCATACTCATCCTATTTATTATGGACTTAAAATCTTCAATTTGGTGACTTTTGTAGGTCCAAATTCAAATCTTTTATTAACTGGAATATGAAAAGAAAAAGTATATCTTACATTTACATTGACCTAAAATAAGCTTAGTAAAAAAAGTTTGGTTAAATAGTCATGTGACTTAAGCTTTAGTATCTTGAATTAATAATACGTAACTTTATTCTGCTTGTAAATATAAAAATAAGTAAAAGTAATTAAATATTTTTAATAAATTAAGCAAAATAACCTCTAAGCTAACTAAAAAGTGAAAAAAATACACTTTTAACTGATTTTTTTTTGGTGATACAGAGATTATATTTATTGTTCAATTCTTTCAATATAAAAAGCAAATTAATGATTTGCAATTGTACAATTTTGTATTTGTTCATTTCTTACATCAAATAGTTTTAAAGAGGAAAAAAACAGCAAAAGCTCAACCAAAACAGTAGCATTAAAAAAGTGAAAAAGACTCAAAGCCGCTTTGTTGTTGTGTTGTGTTGCTGTGTGACAGCGTGCGTGCTTGCTTTTCTGTGATGTATGTGTCCATCTTCTTCGTTGGAACTCTCTTTCGATCCTTTCGACTTTCTAGGTTCTCACCCTCCTCAGTCTATCAATTGGTAAGCTAGCACTTCTTATCATTTTCTGTTTTCCCTTATCTCTCTCTTTTTTTTAAAGTTTCTTTTTGGTTTTGACTCAGTTAGTAATCCTTTAAAATGGGTTAGTGACAAAGTTTCTGCCTTTAGTCATTATCGTTATCATTATCGTCATCATCTTCATCTTTCATTACTCGACATTCAGTTTTGTCCTCTGTTTCTTTTTTTCTTGGACCAGAGGGAGTTTGAAGTCTTACAAGTTTCCTCATTTCTGTGATTTACTGGTGATTTTTCTCTATTTTACTGAAGTGGCTACTGTGATTTTGAGTTCTTGGAGATTGAGATCTGGGTTTGTTTTATATGCTGAAATTCTCCATCTCTCTCTCTCTCTCTGTTTTTTCCCCTTGTAAAGGTGTTTATGGTAGAATAAGCTCATTCATGACCCCACAATCTTCGTTCCACTTTTTGTCCTCTTGTCATTGGAGAATAATGCCAAGGTGCTGGATGTGCGACTGGTGCTACCGTCAGTTGAATCTAAGTTCCCAACTGTGAGGACTCTTTGCGTGTTTAAAACTGCTGACCCTGTCTCTTTTTTACATTCCCAGAAGAGACTTTTCCAAAAAGTCTATCCTTACAATTTGTGAGCAGCATATTCACATAAACCAACGAAGATCCCAATTTATCCCATATTTGTGCTTTGAAAGAAAAGCAAAAGACCCATTTTCTCAGCATGTCCCCGTTACGAGTTTGTTATTCATGGAAGGGACATACTCTGGGGTGCCTTTGTTGTTAGAAGCAACTGCTGGACATGATTGAACAGTTCATCAATTTTGTAATCCGCCCACCCAGGTTCTACCTATTCCCGGATATCTGTTATTTCTCTCTTCATATGCCACTTTCGCTCTGTAATTCTTTGTTTTGTGGTGTTTGATGTTCTTGATGTATAGGGCGGATTATAACCCAGATCAGTATTTGTGGGAGAAAGATTTCACTCTCGCTGGCAGAGCTTACAAGAGAAATGACTTGGAGGCAAGTATGGACAAGTTTTCTCGTTCATCTGAACTCTTTATTTCTTCCCTTCACAGTTTCCTAGTTTCAGTTATCTTCTGTACTGTCATGGTGGTTTTTAATTTTCCTAACCTTTCTGCTTTTCCTTTTAATGCTTGCAGCTTACAAATGAAAGAGGCCATACTTTACAGTGCAGCCATTATATACCCTCACCTTTTCCTGAGGATACTCCTCTTCCTTGTGTCATATATTGTCATGGAAACAGGTAGGATTGGAATTAGTTGCGGTCTTTTCCATTTGATTGTTGTCAATGTAACTAAACTGCTTACTGAATTTGTACGACTTTTGTTAGATGTTTCACGAATATTCTAGGCTTAAACTCTTTCCCTGCTTCTAGTTATGTTGATGAACTTCATTCAACTTTCTTGAAGAGAGAGAGAATGCTTACACTAAATGAAAGTGAATACTTATTCATTAGTTTTCACCATTTACCAATGCAGTGGTTGTAGAGCAGATGCCAATGAAGCTGCTGTAATCCTTCTTCCATCAAATATTACTGTATTTACCCTTGATTTTTCGGGTTCTGGTTTGTCTGATGGTGACTATGTCAGCCTTGGTTGGCATGAGGTATGTAACATCTTTGATTAGTGTCATGTGACTTCAAATTTTCTATTTTTATGTCATTGCATTATTTCAGTGGTTTGTTTGGCTTGAAGTGTGGAAACAACTTCTTTTTCTTGTCACTTAGATTCTCTGTCCCATGTGTCCTCTTTTATTGTTTAAATGTCAGAAAGATGACCTCAAGGTTGTCATTTCATATCTAAGAAGCAACAAACAAGTGTCACGAATAGGGCTTTGGGGACGATCCATGGGTGCAGTTACTAGGTACTTTGTCATCACTATGCTGTCTTCTTTTACCGTGGCTTCTATTTCGTTACTACATTGTTATGTTGATATTTTCATGTAATTTTGATAAAACGATCAGTAGCTTATTATAATATGATGCAGCCTTCTTTATGGAGTAGAAGACCCATCCATAGCTGGAATGGTCTTGGATAGTGCCTTCTCAAATTTATTTGACCTAATGATGGAACTTGTGGATGTGTACAAAATTCGTCTTCCAAAATTCACAGTATGTCTCTCCTCTATCCCTCTCTTTTCTTCTGCCTTTAACCTTAGAGAGACCCAATCATCATGCATATGGTCTTGGAACAGATAAAAGCATCAATGAGATTATTTCAACTTTGGTAATATCCTTATACTTTTTGGATTTTCATGTGCTTTCTTGATCACTTGAATCCTACTTTTATGCTATTGATCTACTGTTGTTTTCTATTACTCTGGCTGGAATTTTTTAGGTAGATATGATTAGGGTCATACACTATCAAGATATTACACGCTACAACTACCTGTCCAACTCTTAAGCCTTGAAAATTTATACCATTATTTATTGTCAAAATTACTGTTCAAAAAGATCTCTAGAGAAAAGAAGTTTTCCAGCATTCCGGGTTTTAGGAGCTAGATTTTTATGATTTCACATATATTAAATTTAGTACTTGGATATGCAAATGCAACTGTCCTGACTTTGCTTGTGATCAGGTTAAGATGGCAGTACAATACATGCGGCGTGTCATTCAGAAGAAGGCAAAATTTGATATAATGGATCTTAATTGTATAAAGGTTTGTGTGTCTGCTATTGTTGTTTTATGCTGATTTTGTAGCAAGGCAATATAATTATCTAGCATACAAGTAGTTACTTGGATTACATGTTGGGGGCTACACAAGTTTCTTCTAATTGCTGAACATCTATCTTAATCAAGTTTTTGAGCTATTGCACCTCATATGACCATCGAGATTAATATCATATCTTAATTGATTGGAGTATTAGTTTCATGCTTTATGAAACTTTGCAGGTTGCACCCAAATCATACATTCCTGCTTTATTAGGACATGCTAGTGAGGATAAGTTCATCCAATTCCATCACTCTGACCTCATCTTTAAGTCCTATGCGGTAATTTATCATTGTAACTATTCTGTACTTCAACTGACATATTCAAAACTCTTTAAGAAATTGACCATGTAAATGGTTATTACAGGGGGACAAAAATATGATAAAATTTGATGGTGACCACAACTCCTCTAGGCCACAGTTCTATTATGATTCGGTTTCGATTTTCTTCCTCAATGTACTCCATCCTCCTCGAACTTCTACCTGCTCGAGTAAGCTCGAGAAGTATTATGATCTGGGAGATTTGAAGGTCAATGCTGGCATGGATGAGGTGACTTTTTCTTCTCTAACATTAGGGTTCCTTGTCTGAAATTAACATTTTGAAGGGTGCCTACATTAAAGTTAAATCATCAAAGGAGCCCTTCATGTAGCTATTGGATTAAATACTTCAAGTTCATTTCTGACATGCATTTTGGAAATATGGGCTTGTTGTTCTTTCAACCTCTTCAATTGAAGTGTAATGATTGACATCAATTCTATAACCTGAAATTTTTAAGGACATTCTTCATTTCAAATCCAAAGGATGTCTACATAAAACCTGATTAATCACAAATGTGATGTCTGAAATCCTTGTTAATGCTTGTGTCAACCAGTTATTAACTTGTCCTCTGCTTCCTTTAACCTTGATTTATCTTTCAAATATAATGTAAGATTTTAACTCAAGGACTAACAAATGTCCTTTTTCTCCTTAGAGCCTCTTGTATGAGATAATAACGGGCCTCCGTTCATCCTGCATCGATGCTGCAAGCTCATCTTCTGCTGCTCCCAGCATTCTGACCACAAAACCTGTGAGCGAACTTCTTTCTGAAGTTGCCCCAGATGCTTGTGTAATAGTGCGTATCTTCTATTCCCGCGCATGTTTTTCCTATCTCACCTTTTTTTTAATGCATAAATTAAGTGTTCTTTGGTTGATGCAGGACTCTGTTGTTAATGAACAAGATGTGCTTAGCAGTGATGAGCCTTCAAATTTTCAGGTGATATTGATTGGTATAACCTGAAGGTCAATGGGATTAAGTTCTACAGAGATTGTACACTAAATTGTTAGTGATTAGGACATCCTCCATATTTCACAACGTAATACTTGACTGTAAGGCATGTGAGTTGATCACCATGAATTTGAGAAATTTGTCACCATAACCAGAGATTGCACTTAAGATCTGGACTTGGTCTCATTTTCACACATCAGACTAGAAATTGTTGCAGTTGGTTTCCACTTAATTAGCTCACAAGTGATGTTAGAGGTAGGCAGGTTAGAAACATTCTCTGTGGTAGACAGACGCTGAGATCTGAACTGCAAATCACACTATTACCATGTTTCCATATGGAATTTGTAACTATGAAATTGCAGGATAAGCAAAATGGAGCAACCGAGGAGTGCTGCTCATATACAAGCTCAAACAGAGAGAGTTGGGGAAGATGCTCTTCCCTAGGAGGCAGTGATGATGAATCTTTTGCTGATTGCAAAGCTC
The DNA here is from genome assembly GCA_024703695.1 of Erythroxylum cataractarum. Classification (NCBI taxonomy): domain Eukaryota; kingdom Viridiplantae; phylum Streptophyta; class Magnoliopsida; order Malpighiales; family Erythroxylaceae; genus Erythroxylum; species Erythroxylum cataractarum. Next base: position 6,196 of record JANJEY010012145.1, read on the forward strand.
ATGACGACAGCCATGAGGTCTGTTCGTCTTTCTCTTGCTTTCTCAGCAGCTTGTTGGATTGTACCGTGTATGGTGTGCCTTGAGGGCTTTTCTTAATTCCAGGAGAATGGATTCTCGCATAGAACTTTGAAGTTTTATGTGGTCCATGTAGGTTAACTTTCTTGACTCATCCACTAACTTGTACTGTCCCATTAATAATCTTGTGGTTTTCTTTTTCGCAATTAGATGACTCTGAAGGCCTTTGCAACACCTTTACGAGCCGTTCAACAGAAACCTGAAGACACCCCAAAGGAGGAAAAGGAAAAGAAGAAAAAAATAGGCTGGTCAGCTTCCAAGAAACTCAAGAGTGAGAAACTTGACAGACTTGAGGCCTTTAGCAAACGGCTGCGCCACTACTTTTTAAGGCGAGGAAACCACCAGAGACACCGCTCATCATGAGTGCTACTTTCCTTTGGAAGCATGTCTATAGTTGTACTAGCTCATTCATCTTGACTGCTCGGTGTTTTATCTTCCTCACTTTTTCACAATTGTAGCTTGTAGGCATCTCCTTTTTCTTGTTCTTGCTGCATTGTTGCTATTTTTAACTGCTGATGAAGTTCCCTGTGCACACACGACCTCAACTCCATGTGTCTCTGCTCAGTGCTCAGGTTCAGGCTTAGGCTTGCTCAGGTTTCTGGCTTCTAAACTTGCAGCACTTTATATTTTTCCTTACTCAAAAGGAAATGTTAGATGAAATGTTGTCCAAGACGAGGGTTGTATAATTTTTAATAAAAAAAGCTTTTTTCAAATTTTTTTTATAAAAATACATATAAATTTATCGAATGTTACAATTCTAAGTTTAAGAATCAAACCAAATTGAATATTCATATAATAATATTTAATATATATGAATTCATGTCCTGCAAGAAATAATCGATGCGTGCGCTTGTGGTATAGATACTCGAATAGTATATTTGCTATTATTTTTAATAAAACTTCAAAAGAGAAAATGTTTTATAAACACTAATGATCAAATGATCATAAGGTCTTATAAAGGCCTCACCGGACAGCTTAGCAGCACAGATGTCAAATCATAAATACCAGACCAATTTGGATAATGCATTAATCTACAATTTCCTTTCCATAGTTAGTTGATTAATCATATCCTACTAATCTGTGAAATCTCAAATCCGTATGAATAATGATTAGCAGTAGTTAACCGACAAAAGTGAAAGGGTACACAACACATCATTTCCAAATTCTTGACATTTCAAGTCGCAATCTCCCCCTGTCTACACCTTTGGTACAACGGAACAGTCCAACAGAGGCACATTCTTTAAAAAACACAAACCATCCCCATTCACAAAAGTTCTGGCCATGTATCATCTATCTAATGAAGGTTTTTAATTTAAAAAGATTACAGGCAACTTTCATCGAATCTAATCATCTCAGACAGCTAACACTAACAGGTTCTGTAATCTGATTAAAGCTTCTTCCTTGTACAGTGATGGACAAGGATCGTCAATAAGACCAACTACCATGCTGCAAGGAAGTCTACAGTTCTGTGCCTGAAACATTCTCCATCTGACCATTATTCCTAACAGATAATCGGGATGAAGGGTCAAACTGCTCACCAGTCAGGAAGACAGTGTGTGATGGATATGATGTATTTAGGCTTGATTCCAGAATCTGATGTGTTAGCACCATATCTGGCTTACTGTAAGCTGATCCAGTGCTTATGCGTTGCCTCTTCATTGATCTCTCGGCTTTAGGGCTCTCACCTGGAGAACCAACATTACCACGTGAGTCAGGAGTCAATGGTTCATGGTGAGATGAGAATGATTCATCAATAGAAAGGCTCTTAGCTGCAGTTCGTTCCTTGTAAGTCTTGTCTTGGAGGGGTGACTCGGAAGTTGGGGCAGGAGTTGGTGGGTCGTTTTTATTGTCAGATTCAGGACAGTTGTCACCTGAACCTGGGCCAGAAACTCCTGAGCCAGGATTCTCAGCAAGGACACCACTGAGTCGTTGTTGCTCCTCAATGATCTTCTTCAAATACTTACCCTGAGCTTCAATACGTAATTGTAGTTGTCTCTGTACCTATTGAGTCCAAGAACAGAAATCCAAATTTGATTGTTAAGTAAGCGTAACAAACAATAGTTCATAAACCAATTAAAGGTACAGGAGTGTTTTCAAAAAATTACTCATGGTTGAGATTAATTATATTATTTTGCTAAGACCCCTTTATCTAATAAAATAAGAAAATGGAAAGAAAACAATCCTTGTTCTAAGGATACATTTAATAATTATATATAAAATGCTAAGGACTTGGATTCTTCAACAAAATGTAAAAATGATGAAATTTAAATGTCATACAAACATGGATGCTATTTAAATCCTAGGATATGAAAGCTTAAAATCTACTTGCAATAATACTTGGAACACACTAGAATAGGGGTAAAGAACTTTAGGAATCTATTTAAATCTCATTGAAATCCCTTAGTTATACCAAATTGTTCAATTGACTAAATTAATCTTTTCCCTAGTTCAGGTAGGATCATAAGCTCAAGCAGATACAAGGAAAAAAATCTAAGGAAACCTAGTTATAGCACAACGGTAAGTTAAAAGTAAATGTCATCGAGAAAACATGCCTCTAATTGCTCATGCAATCGTTTTTGAACTTCCATCTGCAGCTTCAGTGCTTCTGTAATTTGCATTCCACTGCAAACAGACATAAGAAAGAAATCCTTCAATCAAATACCAAATTGATCAGATAGAAGCATTAAGTACACCACATAAGACTTCAGATTTGGGCCAAGGATGACTGAACCAAGGAATGGGTGACAATTTCCTGCTTGTTTGCTTTATATGGAATGGTGAAATTGTAAAATTCTCCATTCGAAAGTTCCAAGATTTTACACTACTATTTAAGCAAATGATCATCTTGGACGGAAGAGAAAGGTGAGACAAATGCACTTACGATGAACCATCTAGACTGGAGAGCATATCACCGGTCTCTTTCTTGTCAGCTTTTTTCCCTTGCAATATCATTTATAATTGGATCAGAAAACAAAAGCCTCTTAATTAAGTATTTACTGATGGACAACAGAGCAAGTATGTTGTGCGAGTGACTTTTTTTCAATAATTCATGTGAAATTTCGATAATATAATGATCACTAGTTGACTACAAATGAGGCTAAAATCATTCCAGTTTTAAGTTATATGAGGTCATGGCATGTCAAAATTTTGTTTCTCAATTCTTCCCTAGCTTTCATGTTATGTTGTCCGGCCATGTCCCACATTTCCTTCTAGCATGACATATTTGATATTTCTACAAATCCACACAGAAATAACAGTGACTGAAACATGCACTTACCATCAGATGAGGAGTCCGGAAGGTATTTTGCAAGTCTATATTTCTGGAGTTATCATGAGAGAAAAGTTAGAAGAATCAACAAAGGGATACAATAGGCTAGGCACCTTAACTGGCAGTTCCAAAGAACTCAAGAAAAAAAAGGAACTATATAATCACGTATATAACACAAAAATCATAATTTAAAAACCTGTAAATGGCTTTTGACATGGTATATTGTTAGCCCTTGTACACCCATGACTCTAAGAACACCTTTGGGTGTAGCACCTGGGGAGGAAGAAAGAAAAAGAAAAGAAAAGGATCAAGTACTTGCAAACAAAAATTGTACGTGGGAAATTTTCAAACTAAAATCTAGTATACCCATGCCACAAAGTTATCGTTAAAGAATCTTCTCCCCAGTCATGCAGTTAACTTTATTCTACTTACTGTATATCATTAAAGATTCTTCACCCCAGTCATCCTCTTAACTTTATTCTACTTCCAATATGACAACTGTACCATCATAAAAGCAGTTCAGATGAAGGCAGTGATGAGTTCCTATGGAAATAGTTTATCGTACGCCTATAACAATTATGTGCTCTTGTAAGTCTCTCCGTTTGTGTTTATGCGAGTTCAACCATTGCGCCAGTAGCCTTTTGGCAGTTCTCAACCATATAAGTTAGATCTCGACAAAAATAAAGTAATGAGAGCTAATGAATAGAATACAAATTCCAAAATCAAGGGTCGAAGATAAGTGAAATTTTGACAAGACTCACGGTCTGGTCCACCAAGTTGAGCCACCGCATCAACAAAACGTTCATGAAGTTCATGAGTCCAGCGCAATCGTTGCTTTGATGCAAGACTAGGGTTGCTGCTGAGACCATTCCCTCCATTGGCAGGGTCCATTTCGGAAGCACCACAATCTAAATACTGACCATGAACTAATGAATTTTGACCAACCATACTCGAACTAGGATGAAACATATGTTATTCATCTGTATCCAAGCAGCTTGAATTCAGCAAAAAGCACAAGAAATGAAATCAAGATTTATTATATGCTTGCATCATCGCCTATGACTATCAAAGAACATTGCATTGTAGAAAGAATAGGAGAAAAAGTATACCAAATCTTCAACAATTAGGACATGTGACAATTCTACCAGAAGACCCAATTAATCAAAACTGTACATAACTCAGCGTAAGTTGGTATGAGAAGAAAGTAGTAGACCCTATCTTCAAGTAAGGTTTTACCCACAAAACCATCCTGAATGACCAAAAACAACACTCTGATTCATTTGGACTATAACAAAAATGGGGTTTGTGAAATAAGTCATGATCTATGCTCCAAGTAAAAGTAATAAGGAGAGTTACAAAACATGATTACAGAGCATATCAATTGATCAAGATAGGAACAAAAAGAATACTTAAAATAGATACTTAATGTGTTCACAAACTTGTATTTTTCATTAGATGGTAACCCAACTGAAGGTTATCCAGGATTCTCGCGTTTGTTTATATCTGAGAATTCACTAGAGGCAAAATATTACACATATGGAAGCTGTGACACAGATTCATCAAGCACCAATCACTGTTACACCAATCAATCCAAAGGCAGCCGTCGTAATTATATGTTACAAACAATCAAACAATGATAATCGATCCCCTAAGCTAGTAATAGTACGCAATAAGAAACAAATTGAACAGTCAATTCCACATTCAAGATCCAAAATTTTGCAACTGTAACAAGGGACTCCTAATACATCCCCGCCCAAATAATAAATGAAGTAATCACTAGCGATCAGTGTAACAGCTAACAAGAAAAAAAAAAAATCACAACAAAACAAAAGAGTAGTAGAATAAGATAAACCAGTAAGATTGAATTTAATCTAACAAGCGCAAGAAAACCTAGAGTAACTTTTCATTTATTAGCACTTAAAGTGAAGCATCTTACGCTTCAAATATCAGAAAACTAAACAATTCTCCCCCCAAAGTCAATAACTGTATCATAACTAGCAATCTTGTCTATTCCCGCACAAAATGAACTAAAATGAGTTCCTGAAACCAAAGTGAAGTCCAAAACCGGACAACCAACTGAAATTAGGGTTTGAGAAATCCATAAACCAAAAACTAAAAGAGAGCCAGAAGCAAAAGCAAGGAAAGTGAAACCGAATATCCAAAGACCATAACAATTGGGACACCAAAATTCAAACCGAACAAGAGAAAGTGAAGAAAAAGTCAAATGATCACAAAACCAAAAAAGGAAAACCCAAAAAAGAAACAAAAATAAACCATAAAACAAACAAGAATCCAAGGAAATTAAAAGCATACCACCCAGAATTAGATCTATCTCTATGACTCGCAGTGCTCCCCGAGAGTCTCGGGGTCTTCTTCTTCTTCTTCTTCTTCTTCCTTCTTTTGACGTGCTCCTCGTTTTGTCTCTCCACTCTTGACCAACTAGCAACAATCTTACACACAGAATTCAAAAAAGAAAGAAGAAATTCGATCAAGTTGGTTGGTCAATTTGCAGACACATAGATAGTTTGAATCAAAGAGGTAAAAGGGTGGAGAATTTGAAGGAATGGAGAAAAGAGCTGTTTGCTTTGTTTTGTACGTAAGAAATCCAGAGAGAGGAACTTAGAGAGATACGCAAGTGCAAATGGACCTATGACTTGCACGTACTTCCTTTATTTATTTATTTTAATTTTTGATTTGTTGAGTATGTGGAATTTATTTTTATTTAGAGAAAAAAAAGACAGCAAAATATTGGTAGGAAACGAAGTGTCTGACCGAATCCGAGGTCTCCGACGTCCGACCAGACCCAAAGCTATTCATCATTTTTCTCGACGATGTATTATAAATTCAATTTAAATTAGAAAATTAAAATAAAAAAAGAATAACACAAATATTACAATTTTATGCCAATTTTTAAAATAAGAAATTTTCTTAATTATTTTATAAAAATACATATCATAGTCTAGAAAATAATTCATATTTAATTTATTTAAAACATCTTTAATTTTGGAATAAAGTTATCATCTTTATACAATTGAATAAAATAAAATTTAATAATTAAAAAAATAAAATTTATTTAAAATTATCTAACAAATTAGACTAATTAAAAGACAATACGTTTAGTATATATAATTAAGAATGTTTTGAATTAGAATAAGAAGAATTAAAATGATTTTTTAAAAATAATTATTGGGGCATTTTGTCATAAATTTATAAAAACATAATTTATAAAGAAAAAATAATATTATTGGAATTATCTATCGAATTAGACTAATTAAAGATAATATTTTTCTTGTACATAATTAAGAATTAAGAATTGAGATTTATGTATATATTTTAACTCGTTGTCGTTAACATCAAGTTAAAATCGGGCTTAGCTAGAGTTTGGCGGGGGAGAAATGCGAGGACAACCGACCGTTAACGGAATATACAAAGTAATATTCTGTCCCCACATGCTTTTCTAATCATCTTCTTCGTTCGTTATTTGCTTGGATTTATCCTTCCAGCTTGTACCTCCTTATTTCTTGTTTCTTTATTTAATAATAATAATTATTATTTCCATTGGTATCCTGCATTCCTGCCTTTAGGAATGGCAAAATTAGCCTCGTTTAGCTTGACTTTGGCCTAAGTTGATCGGCCTAATCAAGCTACTCGACTCATAGTTTGACGGGAAGGTACAAAACGATATCGTTCTTTTTATTTTTTAACAAAATATAAGGTTGGGCTTGCTAGGTTGGTAAGCCCGTGGGTCGAGTCGAGTTTATCAAAAAGAATTGGCAAAATGTATTAAGCATTTGAGCTTTTTTATCAAAAAAAAATAAAAAATAAAAATTCTTAATATTTAAAATTATCAAATTTTTATATTTCAATTTTAAATCAATCCTTAAAACTTTGGTTAAAAAATAATGGCAAAAGATATATGTGACATGAATATAACATTTGTATCAATCAAATATCGCTTACACGATAATTTATTCGAGCTCTTAAATTCGAACTAATTGAATTTAATTTAAATTAATAATTTATTATAATTATATTAAATTTAAATTTTAATTTTAATTTAATTTTAAGAAAGTTATTAGTAACATTAGATTATTCAATATTAAAGTTCATACTGTATATTATTTGTTATTATTTTTAACAAAAGTTTTAGCAAAAGAGTTTCTGAAAATTTGAATATTAAAAAGAATTTTTTTCATAAATTTTAAAAATTGAAGAGTTTTCTTTAATTTTTTAAATGAGGGAGAATATCCATGTCTTTTACCATTTTAAAAGCATAGTGAAATCACAAATATATAATTCTCAATTTGGTGTAATAATATATATATAATTTTTTACATCAATTCAAAATGATTTATTTTAAAATATGTTATTTGTAATTTTTAAACTATTGGGAATTTATATAATGCATATATATATATATAAACTAATAATCTAATTTTTTTATTTTATGAAGTGATTGATAAAGATAAAACAACAATAGACTCATCAATATAGATAATAATGGGTAAGACCATAAATTTAAATTTAAATTTAAATGTTTTTAATGAACCGATTAACAGGTTAGGCTCAGGCTTAGACCGACTCGAGGTCTAATTCTTCCAAACAAAAAAATTAAGTTTCGGATAAAGCTAAACTTGAGCAGTCTAAAATCAAACTTAATTAAAAATAGATTTTATTTTACACTTTTAATTTAAAAAAATTATCGAATCATCTCATTGTCAGTCCTACCCATCAATCACATTCAACCATTACCCAATCAAAACCATCAATTTCTTTGAACATAAAATAACACACAAAGATTTTAAAAAACCAAAAAAAAAGGACAAAAGATAGATCAAATAATAAGAGGGATTTGGATAGTAAACCTTTGTGGCTCCATTGGGAAGAATCTTTTTACAAAGTGTTTTGAATTGTTTGTTTGTGTTCTCCAACTGGCTGAGCCTACCCATTTATGTTTCATTCAAACACTTGTAATGTTTTAGAATTTTGCGTATTGACTGCGTTTTCTATGCATTTCCTTCAACTTTATCAAATACCCCTTTGTTCTTTGTCTTCTCCACAATCCAGCATTCATTAAATGCCATTTCCTGTCTTGTGTGGATTTCATGGTGTTCTAGGGTTTCTAGGATCAAATCAAAAAGACCTGGTAAAAATGGGTTGCCTGGTTAGTTCTTTTTATTTGTTTGTTTAGATTATTTATTGGAGAGGTGTACGCTAATTCCATTCTTGTTGTTTCAATGTTATTCTAACTTATCTCATCCACATATTTATGTAAATTATAAATAAATGTGTGATAAATTAGAATAGAATTGAAATGGCAAAAATGAAACAAGTGATTTGATTATATGATTGTCTTATATTAAAAAAGCACAAGAAAAATAAAAGAATTATTTTATTGATACTTTTCATAGGTCATGCGTTTATAGTTTTTCATCCTCTAAAATGTTAGTCTTTTTCTACAGTCTTTTATGGACTTTTTAAATGTAATTTCACTAATTATAAAAATATTATTATTTTAAATTATTTAAAGAGTAATTTATAGTATTAAAATTTTTAAAAGAAATATTTTTTAAAAATATTAAATTATTTAAAAAAATTGTTAAATCGCGTTAAAATTGTAATAATATCATTAAACTAGCAAAGGTCATTTTAAAAGTTTTTAATTCCGAAAAATACTTTTTGAATAATTAGAACAATAAGATTATTTTAAAAAGGTAAAAAATTATGAATTGTCGTTTTCTAAAAATGTTTAATTTAGATTCTAAATTGAAAATCACTAAATTTCTAATTTTAGTATTCATTATAAATCATAATAAAGAACTATGTAATTCTTATTATAAGTATGTTATTTGTTGGAAAATATAGCATCTCAAAACTATTTTTTATAAATTTAGAGTTAAGAATAGTTAAATTTTGATATATTTATTATGAATTATAATATGAAATTTTTAATTTTAATTAAATAAAAAATAAAAATATATTTTAGAAATATTTAATTAATACAGAAAAATTATACACTTATAAGTTTGCCATTTCTATGATTACAGTACTCTAATTATGCACACGACTGATTCTTAAAGGTTTAAGGCAAGTAATCCTGGACATCATAGGCGACCACCTTGCAGTTGTTTCCCAAGAACAAGGAATACTCTGTTCCATGGGACAGCTTATACCCAGAAAAAACAAGACAAGGCCAAGTGTATGAGAATAAATGGGAAGCTTGAAACTGTCACCTTTTTGCTAAGGGCATCCCATATTTTCAGATTTCAAGTACAGGCAATTTTCTGCAGAAACTTTGAAGGCTTTTCCATTTCCAAATCCGCCTGTCAGGAATCAATCACACGAGTACTTTGTGTAACACTATGCCTAGCTTGATTATTGATTGCCACAATAACCAGTAGGGAACATTTGATAATAACAGAAGCTACATTAATGGAAGGGCTCAAAAATTTTGGGAGTGAAGAAGACATTATAATTCCTCAGCATTTGTAGCTAATTATGTCTAGCACAAAAGGAAAGCATGCTATTAGGGAATAATCAGCTGCTAAACATTTCGGTCATTAGCAATTTCAAATTTACAATGAGAAAAGTCACTTCCCCACCATTACTGTCAAGCTTGTTTGACAGGCACATAGATTGGCAAATCGTAGAAAAAAGATTGCAACTTCTTGAGTAAACAGAAGAATATCAATTAACAGTGATATTCAACTCCATATACCAGATCCAGTGGTGCTATGGGGTTGACATGGGTCGCATTAGCCTCTGAAGATCTCACATTTGCTTCACACCAAATTAAGGATGGAAGCGGTGAATCCAAGTTCAGCACCCTTTTCTTTCCTCCAGGTGGAGATCCCTCCAGAGTGAGTCCTCCAGGACTTTCATGCGATGTCAGGCAACTCTCTGTGGAACAATCAGCCCCTTGGTGGTGAAGGCTAGGTGATACTTCTCCTGGGGCACGCAGTTCAGAACCCTCAGCTGTTTGCACCATGTAAAACCCGAAAGGGTCAATGGAGATACCTTTTGGTGCTTTAATGCTTCCTTTCTCGCTGCCTGCTTGAGTAACTGCACCTCCAATAAATTGATCTGCAAGCATCTTACAGGCTCTCTCGAGCATGGCTAAATATCTTCGTTCTGCATCCTGGCGAATCTGCAGGTGCTTCTCGGCCTACATAATAAAAATGGAAAATCAGCTAACTGAAATCTGTAGATGCTAGCCGAATAGGAAAGGAGAAGTAAACCAACAGTCTAGAAACCTCCTAGGAATGACAGGAGTAGAACTTTTTGAAGAAATTAGATACTGAAATTAATGAAATTAATATGGTGAACTAGAGTACTGTACTTGTGAGCTCAACAAGAATGCCATCAATAAGGACAATCAACTATATATGGTAACCTTAAATAACCAGCTCACTATTCAAGCTTGTTTTTGTTAAAGCCATCCATGTTCAGTTGTAGGGCGGTGGTAAAATTTTTACGAGAAACGCAAACGGAATACATACCTCAACTTGCAAATGCAATTTACTTTGAACCTCCATTTGTGCTCTTAGGGCTTCTTTGACTTCATAACCCCTAAAACATAAAATTCATATCTTAAGTCTTCTGTCACAGCAAGCATTCAACCATCATCACTGACTTGTTTGATAGAAGAAGAATATTCTTACTCATTTGTATCAGAACTTGTCATCTTTGGTGAAGGAATACTAGAACCAGGACTTCCTAGAATGTAGGAGCCAGACAATCCTTCCACAGAAGTGCAGAAAGAAATCAGTTTAGACTTTGAAATTCTTCACAATTTTATATACAGGTTTTCAAGATGAACAAAATTGCTAATATCTGCTGCTTTTTCTTATTCTTTTATGCTTGATCAGCATACTACCCATTATTTTTATGATCTTCATAAAAAAATAAGCAATAAAACCTAGTTAGTTACATGATTGATCCACCGAGAACAACACAAAAGAGAGTAATAGGAGTACCTACCATCTTTGGGTGCCTCATCCATGTCCTTCCCTGATTGCTTACCGAGTCTATATTTCTATAAAATGCAAGAAACCACTCTCATGATAAACTCTTTGAATCTTAACATTAGAAATATTGCTGACTAATGAAACAAAACCTGGAGGTGACTCTTTAAATGGAAGAGCGTTAATCCTTTCACATTCATTGTCCGCATGATGGCTTTTGGTGTAGCTTCTGCAGTTGTATATATAAATTCTATTTAGAATATAATTAGCATATATAAAAATTCCTATTTAGAACACAATTAGCATATATATAAATTCCTATTTAGAATACAATTAGCTTCTGCAGTTATATATATACAGTACGAATGGTAAAGATATTCCGGCAGCTATTGAACTAATGTCAGGTACTCCGTGACTGCAAAAGCCAACTACGGAGGAGCAGTTTCATTTGACTGGCCTTTAAGCTCACTCAAAGTTATAAACAAGCTCATGTAAGCCAAGTAGCGAAGCTAGTGCGAAATGAGTTTTCCAAGTGAACAACCAATGAGATTAAGTCTTGTAGAGACAAAGAGATAGTTGAGCTATGCAAAATGCAGGTCTATCTTATACCCAAACCCTACCAGAAGAAATAATTTCTTATCAAATGCAACAAATGTTCTGCAACTGTATGCATTGACTGTCACGTAAAGCAAATAAATGGATACATTTATACTTTTCTGCCAAGAAAATATGCTACCAGGAAGAGTAAATGCATAAAAACTTGTAAGTTGCAAAATCCTTGAACGTAATCAATGGTATATATACATAAAAACCTATTCCCTCAATCGTCAGCACCAATTATTTCAAGGATAAAAAATTTCTGGGTACGGAATCAGCATTTATTATCTGCAGATAGATTCATGGCCCTGTTGTCTCTTACTAACCATTATAAAGAAGCAACAAACCATTTTGAAGCTTAAATCCTCAAAACGCTGAGCATACAGATATCAAAGAAAACAAATGAGAAATTGTCTTTTTGAAGAGGGAGGTGAAGCAAGATCAAAGAAGTAAAGTTATTTGCCGCTCAAATCAGTTTCCTCAAACCAAACACAACCATTAGTCAAACCTAATGATAACCCAAGAAAATTAGCGACACAAACGGAGACAAATGGCAGCCATTGACTGCCTTCAACAATGTTTCCTTGATCGCCAGCAATATTGAAGTCAAAACTCAAAACCATTTCACAACTTTCTATAACTACAAATATTATAGAACAAAGCCAAAGAATTTTGTTTCATGGCCGCTTTACAGCATAAGAAAATAACAGTATCCTACTCTCTATCTACATGTTACAAGTGTTTAAAATAGGACAGAAACCTATTAAATTTCAGCTTTGGGAAATCTAACATCAATGAAGGATCCATAAGCAGAGCATTTCAACTACAATGAAAAAAGCAAAAAATTTGAGAACTAAACAAGCAAAGTGGGCAAAGAAAAGAAACAGGGAACAGACTATTGGCACCGCCAAGTTGAGTGACTGCATCGACGAAACGTTCGTGGAGATCAGCAGTCCAACGAAGTCGAGGTTTGGGATCTGAAGTCAACATAAGACAAGGCTCTCCACCAACACCACCACTTGTTTGACTATGGCTCATGAGATGATTATTATGACTTTGGATTGGGATTTGAAGATCTTCCTCATAACCCAACAACCCACCACCACCACCAATTACACCACCTTGGAGTGGTTGGATCGTTCCCTGAAACATGGCTCTTGTAGTCTCCCTGTTTTTTGACTTTCTCCCCACAACAACAGTCAACCGACACACCACAACCAATGGATCGTCGAAGTAGGAGGCCGCTAACGATACGAAACCCCAATTGGGTCAAATCCTAAAGTCTCAATTTTCCCGAGAAAGTTGAAAAAGATGCGACTTTTTTTCCAAAGGTTAAAAGGACACAACGCTTCGTAGTTTGTAAGTTGCTCTGTTTTGGATTTTGTCTCTTTCTGTGAGTAAAATATGTAGTTTTAGCTCAAAAAGTATTTTCTAGCTTTTGCCTTTCTATTTAACTTTCATGGATTTGCTACATTGAAACAGACTTTGTTGGGACAAGAGACTTGGAAAGCTGATAATGAGAATCTAACACAGTTGTGTCCTAATCGGTTATTATTCCAATTCTCAAAATCTTATTTTTACAAAAAAAAAAAAAAAAAAAAACCAACTTCTCAAAATTTGAAATTAAAAAAGTTATAAAGCAAGTTTTATTTATTTATAATCAGATATAGAATTTGACCTGAGAAGGTAATGCTTTGGAACTGCTTTGGAAGATGTTCTGTTTACTACAATGTTAAAAATCAGCATCCTATTCATTTCCAGAGTAAAAAGAATTAAACATATTTTGATTCTTAGAATGAAGAAATTTTGTTTATCAACAAAGAATGAAGAAATTTTAATATCAACCTAATTCAAATTAAGCTTAATTAAATTAGATATCAACCGCAATTCAGATCAGTTTAATCTATTGAGATCAAATCGAATCAGATCAGATTAGGACTAATTTGTTATCTTTATGGTCATCCTTCTTGTAATCTTATTCTTGAGTTTTAATTTAAGCTAGTTGTTCCGGGGAGATTGCAAGCATGAAATGTTCATCAGGGACAATGTTCAGAATCGAGCAGCTTATCCATTAATGATAGACATGAATTACTGCACAAGTTTGAGGTAATGCAAGAGCTTTGATTTTGCATATTTAGATGCAATGCCAAGTTTAAGCTCGGTCTCCTATTTATACAAACTTTCCCGAAGTTATAGTACAACGGCTCAATCAAAGTATTGAAGAACTCACAGAATGTCTGAAATTCCCTGTAAGCATGAATGAGATGTGTGTGTATATATATATATATATATATAGTGAGGTTTTGATCCGTTTTTATCAGAGCCTGTAACCATGAAGATGTTTAGCCCATCTTCTGGCCATGTAAGGATCGTGGTAGTCCCAACTTTCAACACTACTGGTCCTCCCACCTACTACACTTCCTTCTTGCGAATCTGCTGCTTCTCTTCCAGTTTCAGCTGTTTCTCTTTTGTCCGCTAAACTCACCACAATGTCTCCTGTTCTGGTGAACTCATCAATCCCACCCTCTACATAGCTGTAACTCACACAAACATGTTGAGTTTGAGAATCAGTCAAGTCTAACAGGATTCTTCTTTCTTCGTTGCCTCTCAGTTCTCCAAGGCTGACTATCATGTCTTCCTCCACAATTCTCAACTGGACATCTCTGATCACACCTTTGAGGAGTCTTGCCAGGAACTCTTCAAATTCATGCATAACAAACCCGTTAGAAGCACCGAAACCAAACCCGACGTGAAACCGGTGAATTGGGAAGGGAATCTGGAGGTTCAGGGCATGGTATGATCTTGTTGGACTATCAGACAGATGCAAGATACATGATTGTGGATTCTTGTGTGCACGATCTTCAAGTATCTTGATCCCTTTCTTGAGGCCTTCAATTGGATCTGCTTCGCCAGTGTAGAAGAGGCGGTCAATGACTTGCAGTGCCGTTCGCTTACCGCAGGAAGTCATGCGTCTCAGAGGGAAGACGCGGGCTGCGGCGGATGAATACGTCACAATAGCCAAACGATCAATAGGTCGGAGTGAGAAGACCACCAACGACAGGGACTGCTTGAGAAGCCTGAGATGTGGTCCATTGGGGCTAGCAACCAGAACGAAGTCTGTTGCTTGTTGGTGTGCCAATTTCACTGAAAGGTAAGCAGCAAATCTTCGATTTAAGTGATTCATCAACGAGGAAGAGCCTGTGCCTGTCAGATAAGAGGAGCGGTGGTGGTGGTGGTGTTGGTGGTG
Organism: Erythroxylum cataractarum; assembly: GCA_024703695.1. Lineage (NCBI taxonomy): Eukaryota > Viridiplantae > Streptophyta > Magnoliopsida > Malpighiales > Erythroxylaceae > Erythroxylum > Erythroxylum cataractarum. The sequence goes on from JANJEY010012145.1 coordinate 21,347, forward strand.
GTGTTGGTAAAGCGTACTGCGAGCAGCTGGTTGGAGAGACGAATGCTGTGTGCAAGGATAAGGAAGTAGAGAGATATCAAGGCGTGGTTGATTAGGAACATGGTCAGGTTCTGTTGGGTCGTCGTCATCGTAACGAGCAGAGCGCAGGAAAGAACGTCTGTGGACTCTGAAGTTGGCTATGGAGTCGTCAAGAATTTGGAAGATGGGGTCATTTAGGTTGCAGGAAAGGGAACAGAGAGGGTTCAGGTTGCGAGGAAGTTGAGTCCATTGGGCACGGCAAATGGGGCAAGTGACACTCCCATGGCGAACGTTTGATGAGATACATGCAAAGTGGAAGGCATGTGAGCACTGGGCTGTGAATATAGCCTGTCCAGGACTGTTGCAGGAACCATAGCTTAGGGTCTCAAGACATATTGCGCACAAGTTCTGCAACTGTAACACCCACAAAACACAAAGTTTGGCTTCAATCAATATGATACGGAGGAAATTACTTCGTTAAAGTTTTTACTTCTAACATGTTATGTTATGATGAAGTTATCTTAATGTTGTTGTGAGATATCTTTGTTGTCACACACTGGTACAAGAATTGTCAGCAATCTAATAATTGCTTATTCATCCCACATGGGACTATTTGACTTTGATAAGAAAACCGAATAGGGTCATCTGCTAGATGACATCATGTTAAGATCATAAGTAAGAAATGCAGTAATGGGGTCTCTTAGGTCTTTTTGGCAAGTCTAAACATATTGACAAAGGAGAGGGCTACAATAATTGAGAGAAGGAAATAGAGGGAAAAACATGTGAAAACACATTGGTTGATGGTTGTCTAAATGGGACCTCATAGGTCAAAAACAACTTGGAAATGTACATTTCACATGCTAGAACAAGCTAAACATCAATTTTTATGGCTAACATGTATGGATGGTTGTGTTTTTGGAACTTGAATGTAATCAATGAGCAGGCAGGCATAAAAAAAAAAAAATTCAAGAACTGGAAGAGGGTTAGTGATGATCATTGACAAATGTGGAGTAGAGCACAAATAAACATGAGATGGTCAAACATTGGATTCCAAAAGTGAATATAATTGCTTCCTATACTCAAAAAGGAGAAGAAAAGGATTATGGAAACCATTTTTCCTACCTTAGAAGCCAAGTTATGGTCATTGGTTCGAGTAATTGATTCTTCTTCCTCAAAGTGTCCCTCTGAAATATTCTTTGCCATTGTTGGAGACATCACTGTAGAGGCTGAGATCTGTAAATTACAGACAGCAATTATCTATTCCCTTCTTCCTCTGAAACTTTCGTATGAATAGTATGCATATGAAATGCAGCAAATACTTCATTACAATTCAATGCTTTATGAATCTTTTAGTAGCAGGGACAGAGGAGTAGAAAGACATAATGTAGGAAGAGGTAGGTTTCCTGGATTGAGAATTTTGATTGTTCCACAGATTCATAAGAAATGGATAACCAACTGACTTGAAGGTTGGATTTTGAAGATATGCAGGAAACAACTTTTTCTTTGTATAGTCCACAGAAAAAAAGTAGAGTAAGAACAACCAGAAAGCTCTTGCAGCAGTAGGAAATTAAAAAAAGGGAATCAAACAATTCCCAACAACTTTCCCAGTCTAAAACTTGCATCAAAACTATGGAACAAGAGTAAAGGAAAAATGGGTTTCACTTACATTTTCTTGGGCATGATTGGAAACTGGATCTGCAAGAGCACGTGGGTTTCTTGACGAGAATGAACCACATGCAACCACAACCATTTTCTTGGCTGCCTTCTTCAGCTTGGAGGATGTTCCTCCAACCCCCATTATCTTGTTTTCCTTCTTCTCCTTCCAACAGTAATGAACCAATGTGGCATATAAAAGCTGATAAAAGTGCAGACAAAAGCCACTGCCAAGTTCTGCAACTTCTTCACCTCCTGCCAAGTTTCTGCAACTCTTTCAGACCCTGTAGTTTGCTTTGTCAATTTTGTTTATTTCTACTGCCTTCACTTTCCTACACACGCTCTCGTCTCATTTGTTTACCATACCTTTCAAAGTTTCAAGCTTCACCTTGACTAACCACAACTAGCCATAATTTATATTCGTGTGTTTCTAGTCTTACAACTACAGTACCGTACTAGCTACTTACTCTACTTAATCATTAAAGTCTTGCCTTTTTGGTTTTTACTCTTGCTTTTTCCTTCCATTTTAGTTCTATTTTAAATCTTCATTGTGAAAGGGATGACCACAGAATTGAAATATGCTTTTCACAAATGAAACGAAATTACATAATGGAATCAGTGTTAGAATTTGCCTGGTACCACTCTTAAATTGAACGGAGCGACATGAAGACAGCTCAGTATGAGGTTAAGAGTTCAACAAAGAGGCATTCGTATGATATACTTCCTCCAATTTATAACAAGTGTCGTTTTAGATACATTTTAATTATTTAAAATAAGTGTCATTTTTAATTTTGCATGTATATTTATAATTTTTCTTCTAAAATTAACCTTTCATTTCTCTCTCATCTTAATTATACTGATCACAATTTCAAGACAAAATTAATTTTTCATTGCTCTCTCATCTTAATTAATAAGAGTATATTTATAATTTCATTAACTTTTTTAATAAACGTGTATTTTTTTAAAACTACACTTTTTATAAATAAGAGGGAGTATATATTTTCTATACAGCAGAACTTATGAGTGGAGGAGAGCTAATTGCAAGCTAATGTTATAAAATGTTACAAATGGCCTTTCAGGATCTATTAGACCTGACAAAACGGGCGGGTCACTCGTTTACTCGCCCGTACCCGCCCTACCAGTCCGAGTATGGGTTGATATATTTTTTACCCGTTTTTATATTTACCCGTACCCGACCTACCCGTTAATTTTGCGGGTGGGTCGGGTCCAATCCGCGGGTACCTGTGAGTACCCGCAAAATTATTTTAAAATAAATAAATAAATATTTATTTTCAATAAAAATTGACTTATCAAGTTGCTTTCCTAATTAAATGTCAATTTTGCTTATCT
>JANJEY010012227.1:0-10291 GCA_024703695.1 Erythroxylum cataractarum
TATGTTCAGAAAATTATCCAACTCATGACCTTTAACCAATCCTATGACTTTTGATTCAATCAATCTCTTTCCATTTCTTCTCAATTCCATAACTTCTTCTTTGCTTTATACATAGCTAAATGTCAAACATTTCTTATTTAATAGTCTTAGCTTACAGAATGGTTCGGGGTCCAACAAGTTAGGAAGGAGAACGAAGCACTTTTTATAAGGATGTGGATACCTTACCCTTGTATACGCGTTTGCCATGCCCCAACACACCGGATCCCATCAGAACTTCGCAGTTATATGTGCTAGGGTAAGAACAGTACCAGGATGGGTGACCTCCTAGAAAGTCCTACTGGAGTAGTGTCCAAAAGAGGCCTACATACTGGAAAAACAAAACTGTGGGGGTGGGGGTGCTTAGCACGAAGGCCTTGGCCTAAAGCGAACAATATTTGTAAGCAGGTGGTCTGGGCTCTTACAAATGGCATCAGAGCTATTACTCGAGTAAACGCATTTTCCTAAGAGTGGGAAGAGCAAAACCGTGAGGGGTTTGGCACTAGGGGCAATCCAAAGTGGACAATATCTGTGGGCGTGCAGTTTGGCTGTTACAATTAGTATCAAAGCCAGCACCCGGGCTGATGGGCCAGCGAGGATGCTGGGCCTCAACGAGAGAGGGGAGAAATTTCACATCGGTTGGGAAGGAGAACGAAGCACTCCTTATAAGGGAGTGGATAACTTCCTCTTGTAGACGCATTTTTCATGTCCTAATGCACTGGATTCTATCAGAACTTCGAAGTTAAATATGCTAGGACAAGAGCAGTATCAGGATGGGTGACCTCTTGGAAAGTCCTGCGGGAGTAGTGTCCAAAAGAGACCTACATGCTGGAAAAACAAAACCATGCAGGTGCTTGGCACGAAGGCCTTAGCCCAAAGCGGACAATATTTGTAAGCAGATAGTCTGGACTGTTACAGTGTCTAACTACGTTAACAAATCTTTTATATTTTATGTGCGTAATTTATTTGCGGCACGATTAATTTGTAAGTTTGCAAAAGAATTCTAGAGTTTGCTTTGTAAGAATCAAATGTAAATTTCAGTTAGAAACAACCATGAAATTTTAAGGAACTTCGACCTTTTGGTTTTTCACCTTCCATGGACAAGTGAAAAGGATGAGGGGGAATCTTCAGGGAGAAGTCCTTTTCCAAGTCAAGCTAGTGCTGAGCATAAAAAGTTTTGAGTGGTCTGCAACACCTGATAATAATTTTTCTTCCAAAAAGATTATTGTTAATGAAAGCAGGTGACCTTCATTTTAAATTGAGTTCACTGTGTTGTTTACTTTACACTATTACTAATGCTTTTGTAGACGGATCTATGAGTGGAGAAAATATATGTTCCTTCTGAAATTGTTTACTTTGCTTTCCTTTTTTCATTTTAAAGTCAGTTTACTACGTTCTTTACTTTTACATTCCTTTTTCTAACTCGTAGGGATCATTTCAATGTGGTTTTGTTAAAATTGTTGCATATGAACCTTTTCCAATTCAAAGGAACAAAAAGATTACATATCATGATTTCCTTTACTCTCCCTCGTTTGTTGATTGTGCAAACAATAGTATGATATCTTGAATTATACCTGACTATATGAATGTTTTTTTTAATCTTTCTCTAACATTTTCTTAGTATAAGAGCTATATGCAGTAATCAATTATTCATGTAGGGATTCTCTGTCACAAAGAGTGTCAGAGAGAAAAAATTAGACCAATAACATCTCATCTAGTATGTTTTCTTTCCTATACCACCTTGATAATTGTTTTCTTAAATGCAATGTTTATATTTGTAGGCCAATTTTAAGTTGGCTTTATCAGCTAATGCAGCAGTTGATGCATCAGAAGGATCTATAGTAAGTAGGGGTGCTTCAAGGTGACTTTGGCAGATCTCAGCCCCAAGGTATATATTCATTATTATGTTATGATCACTAGTTAACCATTGTTAGCAGTTTGCAGTTACCTTTTGGCATGTGGAAGCAGCTCTCCTCTTTCAAATGTTAATGAGGGTTTAGTTTATGACCAAGAAATAACTTTTAAAATGAGTTGCTATGAATCTAAACTAAAAGGACACCTAATTTTCTATTTACATTGGTTATTAGTTCTAATCAATGTTTCTCTGGGTACTGAAAATTGTGACACAATACCAATTATGCATTTTAGGTTAGAACAATTTTCCATTGCCTTAGGATGAAATGTCATTTATGAGTAAGCTACCTACAAACAGTCAAATTTGGATCACTACACACCATTTTGACTATAGCTAGCTGTGAACTTTCCCATCATTGTTAACAGTTTGCTGTATTGAAATGCTTACTGCTTAATAGTGGTCTCAAAAGAATTCATTATGGGTAAATTTCCCATAACTAGTGTTTGGCAATGCTGACTTTTCATTTTATGTTGTTGTTCCTCAGTTAAAGATCAGATACAACCTTCACTTCTTGGTTGCATCTCTTCTCCACCAAAACTATTGTATGATTATCGTGATTTTCTTTTGATACTTGATTTATTGAGCTTATGAGGCTCAGTTTTGAAATCTATTTCCAATGAATCCTTTTTCAAATCAAATGGAGGCTATTCTTATATCATTTTTTTCCACTGATTTTCTTCCCACTAAGAAGGGATGATATATGTGTTTTGACGTTATAGGTGTTCATGCCACTTAACTGATGACGAGAAGGATGGAGCTTTATTTGTTACTCAGTTTGAATTTGTCTTTGTGGTGCTTAAACATGATTATGATGATGGAATTTGGAACATATTGTTTAAGAAATGTCCTTAATCATTGCCATGTTTTTATCATTCAGGGTCGTTCAAATTACTATCCAGGTCCAATATGTGGAGTTTCAAAAGTTCAACAATATCAAACCTTTCAGGTGGTGCTGTTTTTCCATCATTGCAATGCATTTTGCATCAGAACACTATGCAAAGAGTGTGGAATTAATTGCTAACAGGAGGAAACTCTTCAACTGATCAAACTTGTGGGTCAAACCTATGGTAATGTTACTCTTCTTGTGATAATTTCTACCATTGCCACACAACCTTATATCAAAATTACTAAAATATTTTCCTGCAAGAAAACACAGCTGAACTCAATATTTTCTTGCAAGGAAAGACAACAAGGCTTTTGTCTTTTTACATTCGGCAACCAGATTGCTTCGTTAGTTACACCAGTTCCAGAGAAGTTGCCAAGGTGCTTCCAAGGTATTAGGAGCACCCTTTACGTTTTGTATTTTTAGTGTATCATATGTGTAAACATGTGCTAAGATAGACGCACCCAAATTTTGAGTTGTCATTCCTCTTCTCTCACTTCATGTACAACGTAACATGTAATTATGGTACAGTTTGATCGTCGCTTAGTTGCATTGTGCATTGCAAATTCTGTAATCTATTGTTTCCCTTCTTTATCTATGTTCATGCACTCAATAAAAATATTTTAAAATTAAATAAAATCATAGAAGGTCTATTATTTGTTATACCCGATGTATATAACATATATCATAAAATTTGTTTGTAAACGTAATTGAAATTAATAATCATTAAGTTATCATCATTTTATAAGAAACTTTTGATTTTTCATACATGATATATAGATTCACAACAACCTTATTAGGTCATTGCACCTATTCATCCAAGTGCTCAAACCTTCCCTAGGCACATGAACAATATCATATTCATCCAAGATTGTCAAGTTTAAGAACAACAACAAGATATTTGTTTTCCCATTTTCAGGGTGTGCTTGTTTAATGGGTATGAGTGAAGAGAAATGGGTATGGAATGAAAAGTAGTATTTGGTAAGTAACTATGAATGCAAAGCTTTTATTTTGATTCCTTGTTTTCGGCCATTGCTCCACTCCTCTTGCAATCCAGAGGAATGAGAGTCATTTCTTCACATATTTTTGGCCCACATTCTCGCATCTTTTACTTCGCTCTCGTCACTTCGTCTAGCTCTGACTGCACACACCTGTAGTCTTTTTCATTTCACTCACCACATGCGTAAACTTCCACCATCGAAGTATCAACTACCATAAACCAGTAAGAATTTTTCTCACACTTCTGTTTCTGTTTTTGCTTCTGTGACACACTTCTATTTCTAATTCTATTCCGTTTTTGATCCAGGAAAATTGTTAACTTTCTTTTCTACTACTAGATCGAGCTCTCCAATTTGGGGTTAAAACACCACTTGGATAGGTATCGTTCCTTCTCTGATTTGCTTATTATAGTTGATCTTGAGGTGGGGTTTTTTGGTGGGTATTGTAAAGGACAGTATGAGAATTATATTGGGTTTTTTCTAGGTTCTGTTAATTAGATCCCTTAGCATTTTTGGCTTCGTGTCTATGTTCTTTGGAATTTTCTCCCAACCTAGACAGAATGCCTTTTCTGTAACTTCATTTAAGTAAAAAAAATAGTTCTACGTTGTTAGAACTTGGGAGTGAATTCTCCAACTCGATTTCGCTCAATCAAATGCTTCATTTCTAGTCAACTTCTTCACCACCTAAACTTTTGCTTTAGTTAAAATGACCCTATTCGTTTCTCTCTAATTCTTTACTCTCCTTCCTTCCACTTCGTTTATTTTGTCTTAACCCATCACCTGCAAGACCAACTCTCCGATTCGCTACATCCACCGCTGCCAATAGAAGCGAGACCGACACCTTCTTTGCTGATGACGCCGTTTCATGGTTTTCTATTGGTTTATCCTATAGACTCTCTCAAGCTAGCTTTAAGAAGCCTTCTCTGGTTCAGGTGTTATTTGGTGATCCTCATGGTTTGTCCTGCTGACTAAGAATTGAATGTATGTTAGCACTTGTGGAAGGTCCTGCATCTTTTTATGGTACCAGTTTCATATTTTAATTAACAATTGTTCAGAGGATGTTGAAGTGTTGAATTGGTGTTTAGGTTCACTTGCCTATTTGAGTTGGGATATTCTCTTGAGATTTGAATATAATTTCTAGTCAAAGTTAATGCTTAGCATGTGGTTCTACAATTTCTAATTAGCAATTTTAATACTCATTCTTTTCAGTTGATTTTCGAATATCTATTACCATACACCTAACTGAATATCTATTACCATACACCTAACTGATGTAATATTTGTTTACGTTGTGTAAGGATGGCTTTATGTTAGATGTTTTATGTTATAAAGTCATCCTCTTTTTATACTTCTATTCACAGGTTTTGTTGTTGTGCTGTAACTAACCATCAATTGTCCAAATGTAGTTTCTATTGCATATTGTCTACATAATTGAATAGTTGAGATTTTCGACTTTAAACTTAGGATATGGAATGTGGAAGGATTAGCGCCCTCTTTTCATGAGTTCTTAGAGTAATCAACACTTGATAAAATTCCGTATATGAAGCTAGATTTCTCTACTTGAATCGCTTTTATGAATCTTCTAATTCTTCCCTTTTCCGATGGAATGTATGTATGTTTGCTTATGTACATTCTTAAGGTTTATGCATTTTGCAGGTAACCTTTCCTTTTAAGTATTATTTCTGCTCTATCTAGTCCTTCTATAGATGCAGCAAAAGCTACAATTTTTTCTAACAATAAAAACATCAGGACATAAGGAAGGCCGATGAATTTGTTGGTACTTCGTACTTAGGGAGTCGTATTCTTTTTTCTTGGTATTCATTCATGCTTACATTATGCAATGCTTGATCTTTTTTTGCTTCATAGCTAGATTGGTTGTAATTGAAGAACCAAAAGTGTTAATTATTTCACAAACTTTCCGCAAACTTTTTTGACACCAACAAAATAAAAACAAGCAAAACCGAAATAATAAAAACACCAAAAATTTGGTAACGTAATTTGGCACACCTTGCTTACATCTGCAGGGCCTCACCCAGCTTAATAGCTTTTACCGAAGTATATTAGATTTATCCAAAACTTTGTTGAGTCGACACCAATCAACTCTTGACACTATCTCTTAACCTTATTTTCCGTGAAAGGATTTCACACCCAATAGTACGACCGCCTTGTACTAACCTCAATAGAATATTTTTCATACACTGTTTACTAATAAAGACAATTAATCGGACAAATCAAGTGATTAAAATAACTAGAAACAAAAATGATAATATTTGAGATAGAAAAGAAGACAACTTTTCAATCGGTTCAGCTCCACTGAAATAAATCTGAAGTCATTGCAACAATAATGAGTCGATCCAGATAAACACCAACACGAAGTCACAAGTCACCCAATCAACAAAAAACGTAACAACAAGATGGATTAATTATCACATAAAATCAGGTTGGAGATCAACACTTTAAGACACATCCACTGCATTGTTTATCTCCAAAAAACTCAAGCAAGCTACCTCACCATATCTTTAACTGACAAATCACCTTCATCGTGGCAAAATACCTGACGTAGTTCACCTTGGATCACACGCAAGACACGTTATTTAGCTGTATAAATTATCATCCACCGTAAGCTGTAGCTGCAATCACTCTGTTGAAAAAACCACCAAACCTTCACCAAACTATCTCACACATACACCCATATCATCAGTTGCTGCACACTCCACACTAGGTATCTTCATATTACATATTTTACTAGACTTCTATCATAAATCAAATATGTGGGCAACACGTATATGACATAAACTCAACCAAGTCAAAAAGATGTCCATTTTGACCACACAATTCCAATAACCAAAATGCAACATCCCATTGACGTATTGACATACACCTCCCTTATACCACACACTCCCACAATAACACAATACCACATATGCACAATAGATTAAAGATATGGATAAATCCCTTATATGATAAAAATCCTTATTAAACCATGCCACCACTGAGAGTTCGACTTCAACACCACCATTTCAATTACTTCATTAATATTTACCGCAACAGCATCCCAAATACAAATCTATCCAATTTTACTTACGTGACCAGCCATATGATAATTCCTTCTAGTAATATCCTATATGTCCAATTAAAATGTCAAAACTAAATAAAAAATATAGTTAATATATCCTAATAGTGTTTAATACCGATAAAGTTTTGAGAGATTCTAAATGCATCCCTTGTTCTTATTAGATGAGGATACTGTTGCATTTGTCCAAAATTTGTCTTGTTGTTCAACCAATATGAGATTTTGACATCTATGGGTGTTCCTTTTGAGCTTTTTCATAGAATTTTATAGCACTTCATAAAGATTTATAGTATCCAATCCTTATTTTTAATTGTAAAATAATAGCAATTTTGACAATTATAATGATATAATTATATCTTAGTCGCAGAAATAAGTACACTCCTTTATTTTTAAAAGGAATATATCGCCTTCACCTCCAAAAGGCTTAAGCAAACCATGGTAACATGATTCTCCTCTGTTTTTAGATTTCTTGTCTCTACTTTCGGTTTTATTTTTGTTTGGGATGTGTTCAATTTGTCTTGTACTTGGAGTAAACACCAATTTGTAATTTGTTAGGTAGGTAGGCAATTTGGAAAAGCATAAGTTTATTAAGAAAAGTGTTGATTAAATGTTATTCCTCAAATCATTGTTTCAATGCTTAGGATCTAATGATTTGTATATTACTGGGGATCAAGGAAAATAACGATCAATGAAATCCTCAATCATTTTATGCTCCATATTTAAGATGGGAACAATTGTGCATGTTTATTATGATTAAGTAGGTATTCTCATTCAAACATAAATTTATGGATTATGCCATTTAACCTTGAATTTCATCTCATCCTTTCCTAATCTATCATATCCTAGTTTAGGTTGCAGTGTGGTTTGATGGAATATAAATGAGATGGTGATCCGAATAAACATTTGACAACAAACACAACTACTAATTTCGTTGGCAATAAGACAGTCGATGTTACAGATCATATATATTTGTTTACATTAAACAATGTCTGTGGTTATGATGTAGGTGAACGACTCCAAAAATCTAATAAGATCATCAAGAAATACCCAGATCGAGTTCCTATAATTTCTTCATTTATGCACTTGCGTTTCGTAGATTCTGGAGCTCCTATTTTATGCACTTGCGTTTCTTAGATTCCGGAGCTCCTATTTTATGCACAATATAAATGTCTATACATAAAGGAACATAATTTGTTTATACCATATGATTGAACATGGAAGGAAAAGGATAGGACAACTCAATGCTGATGTTGTTTTGTTTTTGGGTTGATGTTGTGTTTTGTCTTTGGCCTTATATTGTTTTACTACTATTGGTCTTGTTTTACTCTTATTTATCATAAAAATTTCCCATTTCATAGATGCAACCCATCCTTTCTTGGTTGTTTCCTTATTGAATATAGTGCTATTGCACTATCAAATATGGTGTTACTACACCAACAAATATGGTGTTATACCTTCGAGTGTTTTGGTGGGTAGCATATATAGCCAATTTATTAAAATATTCACTCGTTTAATTAAAAACTTCTTATTGCAGTCTTCACTTTTTTAAATTTAATAAGCACTTTATCCCCTAGTCCCCAACAATGCAATCCAACCATATCTGCTATAGTCATACATAAATAACGCGAATAATCTACTCTTATTTAGTGAGACCTCACTCATAGGTTAACGTACATCAAAGTGAAGTAGTTCCAACCTTTACTTTGCTCTCCAAGAAGTTTATCAAAGAAAATCTTGCTTGCTTACTGAGCTGATGTGATTGACAATTTTCTTTAGTTTTAATCACTTAGGAAAGATCTTGCACAACATCATTGTCATTCATAATTTTAAATACATCAAAACAAACATGTCCTATTATGTTATGTCATATTACTAATTTATTACTACACATAGGCAATTTAGCAACATATATAAAAGTATTCTCTTCAAAAGAATTTTCTTAACATTCTAATCAACAAAAAAAAAGTTTGTTCTTCATGTAAATTCTCATCAATTTGAGCTCCTTTAATATCAATTATCACTCATTCATCATTAGCAAAGTTCATTCATATCCTTTATTAATCAATTGACCAAAACTTGATTTATTTTTATCAAGGTTGGGAACTAGAAGTAAATCATCTATTTGGTTTAAATTATGCATAGGAGTTGATCTTCTTCTTGATCTTCTTTCTCTATTACCTTCACTTCTTATTTTATCTCTTTTCCACTACTGTTACCTAGCTTTTCAACATGCCCTATTTATATGTTGGACAATTTTTTCTGAATTTTTTAATATGGATCAACATGGCTCGTCCCCTATTAGCGAACAACGACATAAACTAAAGCAACTTTGATACTTCAACAAATAACAAATGATATGCTGGTTTTCTTATTTTCTATCCATGATGTTATCTATTGTTTGTACCTTCAATATAAGGTCCATGAAATTAAAACAAAGGAAGAAAAAAGGATTCATAGAATGAGATGGATGTTTAGATTGACCATGGATTGTGATAATGCCTGCATTAGTGAGCTTCGTATAGATAGAGAAACCTTTAGGATATTGTGTGATATGATAAGAGATGTCGGGGGTTTAAAAGACACTAGGAACACATTCGTATTAGAGGTTATAGCAATGTTTTTATACACCTTAGCTCACCATAAAAAGAGTAGGACAAAAAGCCTACCTTTTCTCTGTAGTAAAGAAACCGTGAGTCAACAATTCCATCAAGTTCTTCATGCACTACTAAGATTGCATCATATTTTGCTCAAGAAGCCGAAGCTTATTACTCAAGATTGTCAAGAAGAGAGATGGAAAAGTTTTCGGGTAATTAAACATTATAATTAACCTATAACATTAATATCATAACTTTTATGTGCTAAATCACCTTTTAGTTTTAATTTGTAGAGTTGCCTGGGAGCCTTAGATGGGACATTAATTAAAGTAACACCTCCTAATGAAGATAAGCCCTGATATCGCACAAGAAAAGGATGTATTTCAACAAATGCTTTAGGCATTTGTTGCCCAAACATGCAATTGATATATGTATTGTGTGGTTGGGAGGGCTCTGTACACAATGGTCGTGTGTTTCAATATGCGATCTCAAGGCCTCATGGTCTACAAGTTCCTCGAGTAAATTTCTATTACAATATCCAATTTTGTTTCTCTTTGAGTTATGCTGCTTAATCATAACTTATTGTTTAATTATAAAGGATGTCATTACTTGGTTGACTCTAGATATTGTAATGCAAATGGATTTCTCGCTCTATAATGAGGGCAACGCAATCATCTCAAAGAATTCGATGGCCATCATCCAAAAACAATAGAGGAATACTTTAATATGAAACATTCCAAAGCAAGGAATGTTATTGAGAGATGCTTTGGATTGTTGAAAGGAAGATGGAAG
>JANJEY010012243.1:0-10290 GCA_024703695.1 Erythroxylum cataractarum
GGAAGATCACGAAGTCGGACCAGTCTCCTCCTCTTAAGAGGAGGATCCACTTCCTCCTCCTCATCCTCTTCTATACCCGCTCGACCTGTACTTACTGGTACGATCGGCAGCGACGCCGGTTCCACAGGACTATCCCCAACAAGTGAAGGGACCAGAGACACCGTAGAACGACTGAGGTCCACCAACGGAGAGGAGCCCTCACCAATCTCCGCTTCCGTCCCCTTCTTCTTCCCCGTGGCCTGCTTCTTAGACTTAGAGGAAGCGGCGGGCCCTGTAAAGTCCTCTACTCTCACCATGGCTGCACGGCAACAAACACAAGTTAGAGGGAGACGCAATAATCAAGGTATACAGTAAATAACTAAACTACAAGGGGTCAACCAGGCGGGGCCGCTCCCTCTCCGAGCCTAGTAATCCGTGGTGGGGGGTCGAACAAGAAAGAATTGGCCAAGGCCCCCCCGAAATAGCCCTGGACGAGCCGAGCGAAATCATATCGACCGAGCCCTTTAATACAATCTACTACTATCCACTCATCCCTACTAAGGGATATGCTCGACACGTCATTCCACTGCTAGGCTAAGGGGTACCTCCACGGCCGAGACTCGGAGGAGGACCCTGGAGGTTTCACAAAGAAATACTTTGTCCGCCAAGAAGAGATCTTTGAAGCTGTCCCGGTCGGTCGATAGCGAGCATCTCGATACTGCAGAGAAGGGATCCCGACTCCAGAGATCGGACTCTGACTCAACCTCATGAAATGGCGCAAGACGCCAATCGAAGGAGGGCAGCCGAACTGGTGGCACAGCAACGCTAGACCGTTTATAAATCTCCAGCTATTCGGAAGAATTTGGCTTGGCATTAGCTGATAGGTAGTGCATATCTCGTCGACGATCGGGACATATGGAAGCCTCATGCCACCCACTGAGAAGAAACTATCGAAAACGGCGAAGCATCCACTCAAGTTACTGTGGATACGTTCGTTCCCCAAAGCCAGCCGAGGTCCCCAGGACACAGGGATGTTATATCTGAGTATTGACCGATTCAGCTCCTTTACGGTCATCGTCGATGCTTCCCGTGGTGGCGCCTCCACAACCAACCGATCCTTTCTCTCCCTCGTAGATATTTTCTAGACACCCTCTACCATACTTTTAGCACTGGTAGTCGACATGTTTACCAAGAAGAGGTTTTTAATAAGAAAAACTTAGAGGAAGAAAGGACGTACCTATTTGGTGAACGGAGAAAGGGAAATCGAACGACAATTGATGGAAATTTCCTGGAACTGAGAGCAAGAAAGAGTAGATGAAGGTAAAATGAAAGCAAGAACGAAACAAGCGTGAAGAAAACTCACAGTATATCGATCCTGAACATTTATAAAAGATCAGTTAAACGGACATCCTAACCAGAGCGTGACACGTGGAGAAAATCCGAACGACCTCGGACGCGCAGAAGAATCTGAGCCTAGGTAAATTAGGGTTTATAAAAAAAGTTGGAGCGGCGCGACAGTTGAAAGGACATCCATGACAGCTGCACAACGGTTACAAGGACCATTCGTTTCAGATTCTGAAAAACTGTCAGAAGGCACGCGCCGTCGACAATAAATGCTCCGCACGCTCGCTAATGATGACCGCCCGATCCGTGTAGCGCGAGCTATTATGTAATAAGTGTCAATGCCGACCGATTAGGACACTCAGCCAATTGATCGGGTCAATTACGAGCCGTCTTGAATACGAGCAACAACCACAATGCCCGACCGATCGACTACGTCCCACAGACGAGCTATATCTTAATGTCCGACCGATCGCCCCAATTACGAGTCGTCCTATGTACGAACTACAAAACCTCTACATACTCCTCCGACCCTTCTCTTCGCTCAGACTCGAGGAGTAAGGGGCTTATGGTCGGGTCGGTCATACTGAGCCCGAATCCAGTCTCGACGATGTATGGGTCGATCGGTCCAATCATCAAAGATCAGCCTTATGCCTGCGCCTAGTCCAGGCCCAATCAGAGATTTCTTTGATTCATTAGCAAGAGAGAGTCTCCCATGCAAACACGTAAAGATCTAAACCTAGTTGTTACTTCGTATATAAGGTACAACTTGGCCACAACAGAGGTACGCAATCACAACCCTAGCTCTCTCTCGCACGGAGAAAACTTACCTTCACAAAAAGAGACTAACTTGAGCGTCGGAGGGGCTAATCGGGACACAACCTCTGATGTGCCTTCTTTGTTTTGCAGGGATCTCAGCGTTGAAGTCACTACAGAAAGCAACCAACTCATGGACCCAAACGGTAACGTTCAGTTCCGCCAAAATCCGGCAGAATCATAGACCATACATATTCTAAGTGACACTTAAATTTTTAGTATATTTTCCTCAAAATTTTAACTTCTTGGATTAGACCTCCCCTAAAATAGATTGCTTCACCACTTGATCCACTCCCTTTAGATCAATTGTTGAAAATATTGTTAAACGAAACTAACATACATCGATCGCAGTCCCATTTGACCAATCCTATCTTATGGAAGTGGAAAAATGCGCTATCGCTTGTAATAATATAAAACTATCGTATCATTCTTCGTAAATTACAGGTTCAATTGTAAGAGTAGAGGATGGGATTTAATATGAAAACGTGGGGAAGTTTTCCTTGAGCTATCTGGTATGTTTTTGTAGGTCATAATAGAGTAAATGTGATTAGAGATTAAATTAAATCATTATTAACCTATTACTATGAATTTTTGGAATAATTTTCCAACTATTTTATTTTTTTAATATTAGTTAAATTAGTTTGGCTATTAGAATCATTAATTCACTACAAGAAAACCATTAATTAGCGAACTTTTTCGACAAAAAACGGTTACATTTCGTTGATAATATAAATTAGTGACAGAGATGGAATAAATCAACGAACAGTTCCATCATTAAAACGACCGTAGGTAAATTTAACGACAAACACAATATGGAACCGTCGGCAAATAAACCAACGAAAAGACAGTATGTGAACCGTTGGTAAATTTACCAAGATAAAAAATATTCTGTCGCAATATTTTTTGACGGTTGTAATTGTCCGTCGGTGAATCGTTGTTTAGAAAAACTTGTCGGTTTGTAATTTTACCGATAGAAAGAAGATTAACTGTCAGTAACTATCTAACATTTTACTGACGGTTTGTATTGTTCGTCGGTAAATATAATATATTTTACGGACGTATTTTTATGTTCCGTCGGTAAAGAAAACTAAAAAGCTTTTAAAAATTTCCCGACATTTTATTTTATTTCATGATCTTATGATTAATGCATAATTTTAACAGTTATGCATTATTTGTGCATAATATTTTGATTTTTTTTTTATATTTAATTTGTTTAAACAGAAAGTTGATTGATGATATATAAAGTTAAATTATCTTCAATGATAAGAAAAACATTATAGTTTACATAATAAATCTTTGTAATTAAAAGCAAATGAGCACAACAATCCTAATGTCCTGTGACCACGGGTGCTCTGAGGTGCTACCCCTCACCTTCAACTCATCCACCTCATGTCTCAACTGAGCTATGTAGTCAATCAATGTGTCCACTCCAATCCAAAGCTGGTTGACTTCATTAGTTTGTGATCGTCTACTAGATGCTATCGTACTGGACGTGGAGGATTGCGAGTAACCTGTGTTCGTAAATGAACCTAGCCCAAAGATCCTTCTATAATGGTCCCTACCACCCATTGCATTAAGATGCGTCTGATTCTGATCAACAGCTTCTTCATCTTGAGACTATCTGCAACATTCGACCCCACTACCATAAAGTATATACCCGAACATCCAAGGACATTCAAGTACATATCCTATGATAATGATAAGTTAGAGCAAAAACATATCCAACGTTATATGGCATCATCTAACATAATTAAAATCACCAAGTTTAAAATCATTCCTTGCATTCATTAACAAAAACTTACACTTTATTTTACAATCCTTATATAAGTTCTAGATAAGAAACTACAAAATATAAAGTACAACTCTTCTGATGTTAGCTGACAGACCTCTAAGCCATAACTAGTCCAAAATGTTCCTCTAATCCAAATTAAGAAACTAGGTCTCTTATCTCGTACTTGAAAAGATACGTTACCATTTTTATGAGTTTTGCGAACTCAATGAGCGAACCATCATTGATGATTTCACCCAGGTCATATATACAAATCACATATATTTCACAAATATTCATTCAGAACATGTATATACCAAATACTCACATTAACATGGCCTATCATGTAATCATTGCAAATCAGAACAACTATTTACAAATACAAATGCACATGAGACTCCAGATTCATTATTAATGTTGTGACCGAGTGCCTATCACATACATATACAGATACTGGCCCATTGTGCTCAATCAGAACAGAATCACGGAGCATAGTTCTACATACAAAAACAGAAATCATGGATTTCTTTCTCTCTAAGGATGTGAAGATTGTAGAAGAATAGTTCCCCTTTGCATCTGTGCCATGTTTTCTCGAAGAACGAACTTCACCAACGAATATTAGTGAGTGTTTACCCATTGATGCACCCATTCTTGATGAACAAGTGAATGTTGAGCCAACTTTGAGGGACGGGGGGGTCAACCCAAGAGGCATGATGATGACCCCGTACAACAAACCCACGATGTGCCCATACCTGATCCACACCCCAATCATTCTGTGCACAATAATGGCAATGTCATGACTCCTGAAGTTGAGCAACCTGAAACCACTGGTACCTCAGGGAGAGGACACCGCATGAAGCAACCTTCTATCCATCTTTATGAGTATGCGATCAACTCCGTCATGTCCATAAGCCCATCTAACCGTGAACCCTCTTCAGCGTGTTTTCCAGGTGTGTCCTATCCTCTAACTAATTATGTGAATTATTCCATTTTTCTTCTTCCCATCGTTTGTATCCTGTAGCTATTGGGACCGACCAGGAACCAAAGAGTTTTTTTGCTGCCATGATCGATGTCTGTTGGCGAGAAGCCATGGCCAACGAAATTCAAGCCCTTCAAGACAATGGGACCTGGTGCATCACTACCTTGCCTGAGGGAAAGAAAACTCTTAGGTCTAGGTGGATATACTGCATCAAATACCACGCTGATGGCAGCATAGAATGATTTAAAGCACTCCTGGTAGTATTGGGAAACCATCAAGTTGAAAGATTGGATTACAATGAAACATTTGTACCTGTGGCAAAGATGGTTACTATCTGCTGTGTATTGGCTATAGCTACTGCAAAAGATTGGGAACTTCACCAAATGGATGTTCACAACACCTTCTTACATGGCGATCTTGATGATGAAGTCTATATGAAACTTCCTCATGGCTTCCTCGTCCAACATCTGGGGAAGGTTTGCAAATTCTGCAAGTCTCTCTATGGCTCGAGACAAGCCCTACCTTGTTGGTTTGTTAAGCTTTCTACCTCTCTTTTTCAGTATGGATTCCAAAAGTTCACCACTGATCACTCTCTCTTTGTCTATTGCCAACAAATCGTGCAGCCCGTGGTTCTTATGTATATGGACGACTCATTATTGCGGGTAATAATTTCTTGGAAATTGCAAAGTTCAAGTCCTATCTTCATCATTGCTTTCGCATGAAAGACTTGGGGGAAATTAAAGTATTTCTTAGGAGTTGAAGTAGCTCGATCCCTTATGGGCATCTTTCTTTTCCAGCAAAAGTATGTTTTGGACATCCTCATAGAAACTGGGATGCTAGGATCCCATCCTATATCTTCTCCTCTCGAAGAGAATCATTGACTAACTCTAGTTGAAGGATCGTTGTTGTCTGATGCCAGCAAATATCGTCATCTAGTAGGGCGTCTCATCTATCTATGCTTTACTCGACTAGAGCTCTCTTATAGTGTGCATGTATTGTTCTAGTTTATGCAGCAACCTCATGAAGGGCACTAGCTGGAAACTCTATAGGTTGTTCGCTACTTAAAAGGCCAACCTGGGCAAGGCATTCTACTTCATCGTGATAGTGATCTCACCTTACATGGTTGGTGTGAGTCCAACTGGGCTAGCTGTCCTCTCACCCGCCGATACCTTACTGGTTGGTTTATCCTCTTTGACAGTTCTCTAATATCGTGGAAAACTAAGAAGCAATAGACCGTGTCACGATCATCTGAGGCTATCGCTCTATGGCCAACACCACTTATAAATTGAGGTGGTTCAAGAATCTCCTTCACTTTTTTGGTGTCCCTCATCCCTAACCCATTTCTCTTTCTTGTGATAGTCAAGTTGTCATTCACATTGCCAAGAATCCTGTTTTTCATGAACGAACCAAGCACATGGAGGTAGATTGCCATCTTGTCCAAAATGCCATTTTGTAGAATATGATACTTCCCTCATATGTCCCTACTCGTACTCAACTTACGAATATATTCACCAAGTCTCTAGGTGCTTACCATTTTGTTTCAATCTTATACAAATTGGGCATTCGAAACTTGCTTGCGCCAACTTAAGGGGGAGTAATATTGAAACAAAAAAATGGAAGAGAGGAAAAGATAATGAAAGAGATAATACACACAGATAAATTATCTTGAAGATTGCATATTTTATTGAATAATCAACAGCTATTTATAATAGCTTTACACGAACATGGAATGAGAAAAATTAGGGAAACAATCCCATTAACAACATGAAAGAAGGAAATCAAACTACTTACTAATTTGATTAAACTACCCACTAACTCAATGTTAGTTTTATGTTCTAAAATTAAGGAACAAGAACGATAACAATTAATTAACACACATGGCCATGCGCGTATAACACATGGCTTATGTTTCTTCAGTTTTAGTTATGCACTAATTTTATCACTCCCCCTTAGTGCAAACTCAACATCAACAACCCCAAGAGCCTTTCTAAAGTATTGGAACTTTGGTTTCACCAAAGCCTTGGTAAAAATATCAGCAACTTGATCATTGGTACCAACGTTCACCTACTCAATTTCTTCACTCAATACCTTCTCACGAACAAAATGATGACGAACCTCAATATGCTTTGTTCGGGCATGAAAGACAGGATGTGATGCAAGCTTGATGGTACTCTCACTATCACACTTGATTTACACAGCATAGTCAATCTCAGACACTATATCTTCAATCAACCCTTTCAGCCAAATACAATCTTGTGTAGCCATAGTTGCAACTACATATTCTACCTCTGTACTTGATAAAGCAATGATGTTTTGCTTCTTACTACACTAAGAAACCATTGCTAAACCTGTACTGAAACAATATCCTGTAGTTGAATGGCGATCATTAGTATCTCCTGCCCAATCTGCATCAGTGAATCCACTCAAGAAGAAATTATCACGTCTTTTATACCAAATTCCATAGCTAAGAGTTCCTTTTACATAACATAAAATCCTCTTAGCAGCCTCAAGATGGGGAATCCTAGGTTCTAGCATAAACTGTGAGACAATTCCAACAGAATATGAAATTTCAGGTCTTATGATAGTTAAATAAATTAGACTACCAATAAGTTGCCAAAATTTCCTAGCATTTTTCAACAATTTTCCTTCATCTTTCTTCAGTTTAAGATGTGGTTACATTGGAGTAGATTTCTCCTTTGACTCCCCCATGCTAAAACGATCCAAAAGGCTCCTTGCATAACCTCCTTCCTAAACGAAATAACCTTGACCTATCTTTTCAATTTTCAAACAAAGAAAACATCCAATTTCCCTCAGGTGTTTTTGCTAGACCCCGATTCCAGAACCCAGCATTCGGAGACATTTATCAGTCAAAACTCATTGTGAATTAAAAAAAACAATTAAAGCATATGCGAAAAAAATCAATAATAAAAATGACCCTTTTTATTTAAAACAATTTCAGTCACAAAGATGCAATCATAATTGAACACATCAAAGTTTCAGTAATCACTTAGGCTCATTACAGAACACAATGCTTGTTTTCATAATATCTTTACATTTAAAAAAAACTACCCCTTTTACCGTAATGAAAATATAAAATACAAAATACAAACTACATATGATACAATTGAATACTTATGCTTAAAATGATTCCAAAATACAAAAATCCTGAACTAACTTAATTACAAAAGTCTTTAACTATCTTGGAGTTACAATGCCCTGCAAGGATCACTAATCTTCTCTTTCTGTACCTAAGGAGTGAATAGGGGTGAGCTATATAGCTCAGTGACTAACATATTTATAGTCATTGGTAATTGACCCCAAATTCATGCATATATATACGTATATTTAATAATTCAAGCATTCTTCAATTCGGTTTAACACTCATAGCACATAACACTCAAATGCATCATTCATGACAAGTTTAAAAATGCAATGCACAGAAATTGGCTCGAGGGTCCCATGAAGATAGAATGGAGAAACCGAAGTTTACCCCATGAACAGAATGAGTCCAATTTCGGAGCTCATATACCACAAGCGGGCAGCAGAGAGAAAGCTCTTGTTAACGTGCACGTGACGAACATAATAGTTCCACTCTCGCCCAAGCAAAAGGCACATATTCGTTTTCTCATATGCTTATACTTTTATACTTTTTCTTCATTTTCATTTAATGCAAAAGTCATGACCTCATTTGAGGTAAAACATAGCCATATTTCACCATGCATTTTTCAACATTTACATACAAGTCAATTTCAATATACACACATAGCCAAAAATTTGCCCAATTACACTATAACCATAAATATGTTACCCACCTCATTTCCTTGTAAAAATCCAAGTCAAGGTTGTCTTTCCCCTTACTCTTGGATAGGATTCTCTTGGTTCCCTAAAACAACCAAGTTTTATTCAATAGGAATCTAATAGAAAATTTCACAATGCAGAATCATTAAAATTGATTTTAGAATGCTTAAACCCAAGCATTTTTTTAGACTCTATGAACTAAAATTCTTCCAAAAATTCAAAAGTTTGAAAATGATCTTACCTTCATTCTTCAACAAATGAAAGGATCTTTAGCTCAAAGGAAAGCTCTTCTCTTTCTCTTCCTTTTTTCTTTCTTGAACAACCCCAAAACCTCTCTCGAAGATTAGCACAGTTGAAACCCTAGCTTGTTTTCTCTTCTTTCTCTCCTTCTCTTCTTCTCTTCATATTTCTCTCTCTTTTTCATGACACTCCTTCTTTTTCTCTTCAAATTTAGTTATCCTCTGTTCTTAAAATGCAAGACAACAATTCTTCTTCCAATTATGCCCTTACCCTGCGTGTGGTTAGTGTCCTCGGGGGTGAGGACAGTGGACAATGACGCAAAAGTTCTGTCCTTCCATTCATGCCTCATGTCTTTTATACTTAAGTTTCTTTTCAAAAGCACCATTGAATATTCTAATGTAACTCTTTCTTCTAGAAAAGTGTTCTCCCTTGTCTTAAGTTTTTAACGAAACCAAAATCTTTCAATTCGGTTAAGTGATTCTAAAGATACACTTCAAAAAATTTTGGACTGCTCTTGTCCAAATCAGTATACTATTCACAACTTCTATCCGAAATTTAAACATCTTAGAAACTGAATTAGATTCTAATTTCTTCATACCATTTGTAGCTCCATGTCTCTAGTTTATCTTGAAACTAGAATCATTTTATTTGGAGCTCTACCGATCCAGAAATTGTCAAAATACTGAAGCATATTCAATAAAAATATCCATTTCTTACTCTTCCAATCGATACCCTTACTTTGATTCAATATATCTTTTTCCAATCAATACCAAAAGCTATCAAAATCTATGGAGGATATAAAAATGTGTTGAGAAACTATTGGTTCAAGAACCACTTCATTTGGAGGTCGAATAACAAAATTATGGCCAAAAGAATCAAACAAGGTTTTGTCCTCAATCATATTGAACTTGTCTTGGGACAAGTGGCATAACTTTCACTAGAGATGTTGGATTAAGATCATCTTAGGACAATTTCAAAGATAACTTTGAGATCTACAACTTTGAAGAGACCTTAAGGTCAGATTTTATCATCTGAAGGGTCAAAACAGACCAAACAATAGGATTAGATGAAGCCAAAAGAAAAAGCAAACGAATGGAAAAAGATAGATAAATTGGAAAAATTGCTATAACTTTCCCTACAGATATTG
Organism: Erythroxylum cataractarum; assembly: GCA_024703695.1. Classification (NCBI taxonomy): domain Eukaryota; kingdom Viridiplantae; phylum Streptophyta; class Magnoliopsida; order Malpighiales; family Erythroxylaceae; genus Erythroxylum; species Erythroxylum cataractarum. The sequence continues at coordinate 10,069 of JANJEY010012243.1, forward strand.
AATTAAGGTGTTCTTTATATGGTTCGAAAGAGGACTTCAATATCTACAACTTTTATGAAGACCTTAAAGACAAAACTACAGACAAGAGAGAACTACACATGGCATCACAACATCGGAACACCCGTAGGTCATTCCGGTACATGTCATACGATAAGAGAGAACTACAGACAAACAACTCTAAACTCCACATGGCATCACAATAATAAAACAGTAATATGAAAT
>JANJEY010012273.1:0-10288 GCA_024703695.1 Erythroxylum cataractarum
TTAGGTGGAAAACTTCCTGAAAAGGACCCCAGAAGATCTTTGGCGATTTGGTTCTAATTGGATTCCAATTCTGGAAATTCTGCAGATTTCGGATTATGACCTTAGGCGTGCCCACGCCCAATCTTGAATTTCGGCCAGACTGGAAATTTCGAATTTCTTGCCATATTTTTCCTCTTTGATCCATTTCCGTCTTCTTGGCATTCAGAATCATCTGCAAACATTTAACAAATAATTCCATCTATTTATGAACACAAATTTCACAATTCAACCAAAATTAAGTCCAACATATATGCATTTAAAAGGACTTATCATTAGGTCTTAAATAAATTTGATTATGATATTTAGAGTTTGATTTTAGGAATCAGTTTAGAGATATTATTGTAATAGCCATCAAATGAATTAGATTTTATGCTATGCTTATTTAGATTAGATATTATCTTAGTTTTGAATTTGAGTTAGAGAAAATTTGTATAAATTGACAAGTTTCTATTGAATAAATAGATGATGTTATATGGTGTTCTACATAAAACCTTTGCTTTCTCTTCTCTTTTATTCACTTATTATACTTCAGCCCTATAAAAATAACAGGAATTTATACTTTTCTAATACAGTTTGCAGTGAACATTGAAGTGATTTCAGCATAGTTGACCTTCAAGATCTTACGGAAATGACATGAACATGGCAACAGGGAATTATCAATATTATCTATCTGTAATACGAGGAACCAATCCCGAGGTCATGGAATGCGTCCAAAGTTCTTCACTGATCCAGAAGTAACCTCGTACTACTAGAGAATGGTGTACCTTTACACACTTTTCTATGATAAGCCAAAGAAACCAGGCATGATTTGCTTGGATATTTACGTGAAAGGCAGTACAGGCAACATGGAGATTATGGTTCAAGCGTAGTTATTTCATCGCTAGTTGTTTGCTTAAGAATAGGAGTAGTAGTTATTTTAAGTAGTCTTGCAGTTGTGATCCAATCTCTTTCTTTTAGACGTGACCCACGTAGTAGGAAAGTAGTTGAGTTCTTGTGTATTTAAATCTTCGTTCCGTCATCAATGAGGAGGAAGTTATTTGCAATCAAAACTTTCGTGTTTTATTATCACCATAAGTTTAATATTATTCTTGACTCTGACTGGGACCTAACATAGAATCCACAAACAATAGGGTAACAGCTATGGTTGAGAGGGAGCCTGGTGTTAAAGGAACAAAAATGTTATGCTAGAAAAATGAGATCCCTTGGTTTCTGCAAATGTACACAAAGTTGATGTTTCTACGTTGTGAATGATCTCCAATTACTTTACAGGGGAGGGCACCAAAGAATTTTGTGTTATTTTTACAGCTTGTTAGATACAGCCAGTCGCATGTATGAAAACAATGCTCAGTTAGGCAAATACCTACCCATGTAACTCCTCCATCAATGTACATCAACCCAGGAATTATTGATCCTCGTAGCTCCCAAACTGAAGTGCATCATCCATCTCACTACGTTGCAGGGTCAAAAAAAATCAAAGAATTTCAACACTTAAAAATGGTGTCAGTAGCAAGATGCGCCCACAGTAATAACGAGGCAGAGGAAGCAAACATCAATGTATCTCTTCAAGCCGATCACGCGGCTGATAATTCTGTTTTGTTCATTCGGCACATGCAATCAGGACATGGAAATGTGTATAGGGAGTCATTGGGCCGCTTTAGTTCAAAACCTTTCGAATCACCGTGTGCCCGCATACTCAACATGTGCCGCTTGAAATTCTTCCACCTGGGAACAAAGGGTAAATGCGATTATAATCACTTTCTGCAAATCATTAGTCACAGTCACACTAAATCCAATAAACTTCCATTAGCTTTTAGGAAAAAAAACATGCGTAAAAAATCACCAAATTTTGCAAAAGCTTTCAATCAGAACCTAAATTTGAGTATAAAATGATGCTGTAACAAAAGCATGAAGTCAAATTCTTTTCCAAATACTGGTCTACCATCAACCTCCATTCAAAAATTACTGTTAACTGAACGTACTAAGCATACAAGAAAGTCATCTGTTACTGAATATAAAGGATTCGACAAATTCCGTGTCACCCACACATTTTTTTTCAAACTAGAGTTGTACGAAAATAAATAACAAAATTAAGGCATATTCGATAGACTTTTCTAAATCATAGATGGTCAAAACTGATAAATGGAAATGGCTTAAACAGAAAATGGTTTATCAACTGGTTTTAACTGGAGAGGGTTGACTTTATGTCATCATTGGGAAAACCCAAAAACCTTATGCATCTTATCAAAACCAAGCTAGAAGTCTAGTTTACAAATGAAATTTCTCTAGTACTTTTAACTTTCCAATAATTTATCCTATTGTTTATATAAAATACATGAAGTAGGAATAAAGCAGCAAGATCTGCAGGCCACTGAGCTCAGCAATATCTAGTAACCCCACATGTGCACAAGATGTGCATGCAAAGAAAAGACAAATGCAACTAGATTGTGTGTAAGATTTCATATATTAAAGAACACTAAAGAACTCAGATAGCTGTCTAACTTTGTTAATACTTTTATTTTCCATCAGGAAAAAACATCAATACCATTTCCATCAATTTTGTTCCTTCCAGACCACATCAATCACCCAGAAAGCAGAAAAAAATCATTTCTTGTTCTGAGACTTAAAAGAACACGTAATCTGACAAACAACAATGAAAAAGCATGGCTTTGTTTGTAGCTCAACCATTAAGTAATTTGACTTAATGTCAAGGCATTTTTGTTCACCCACAGGAGTAAAGTTATTTAACAGAAAACAATTATAAAAAAGCAGATGAATAAAAGTATACCCAATGTTTGGATTGTCAAAAAGTAACGCCAGCTTCCGCTTGTCTGGTCTGATTGTTTTGGAGTGTCCACCATACAAGAATCTTCTGTGGCCCATCAGAAAATGAGGGAAATTGCCACCTTGTGTCGTAACAAATACCTCACTGTGAAGACAAACAGTGTAGTCTAGCGCTGCCATTCTAGAAGAGAAGTTCTGGAACAAGTAACCCAAGTCCAGTCATTTAAATAATGCTAAATCATACCATAGGCAGTTGAACGAGATCACAAATGTTTCGTACCTTAAAAGAAGCAAGTTCTTCTTCCGATGCCAACATCTCTTTTGTTTGCAAATTTGGAAACATTTCTAGGAGTGGGGCCATATACTTTTCAGCATTGTATATCTTGCCAGAAGCCAAATATATGTATGTGTTTTTATCAAAACCTATGCCCCTAAGCATCAGACCAACCTGATAAAAGGGAAAAGGAAAATAAATGTGAGGGTATATTAACATAAAATCCACAGGGGCAGAAAAGTAAGATATGCCAAAGGTCCAAGTACAAGAATAGCAGAAAAGTACGATATTCCAAAGGTTCAAGTGCAATATTCTTGTTTAACAATTCTGACTCACAAGGGCAGAAAAGTAAGATATGTCAAAGGCTCGTGTGCAATATTCTTGCTTAACAATTCTGACTAACATTAGACTTTTCTCAATGCAAGCAGTAGCACAGACATCAGTTATATGCCACCAAAAATGGATATACAGTCATAGACTAGCTATTTATTTACAAAGGCAACACTGACGGATGCGCATATTGTTTAAGGTTGATGATCAAAGAGCAATAATGTGGAAATGAGCATACATATCTTCCCAAATGACCTCTAGAATGGGCCCGGGAGTAGTAGTATGAACATTCATAATGTAAAGGAGAACATTTTTTTTTTCCTTGTATTTTTAGGATCTACAGTACAAAACAACCATTCAGACTTCATCCATCATAACAGCATATCAAGCAAGTGCTCTAATGATAGTTCTACATTGAAAATACAATGTTCAATATCACCATCAAATGGAATGAGGCAAATATGAAAAGGAAAATAATACCTCTAAAGGTGTAAGGGGACATTTCCCATTAAGCCTAATTGCTCCAGGACGGATGGTTCGACCAGGCTTTGTAAATTTTCCCTTCCAACCCCTTTCCCTTGCTGCTTTCATGTCTCTGTCTTCCTGCTCTCCACCATCAAAAATACAGCAAGAGAATGCAACCATGTCCTGCATATTAGCAAGGATCTTATAAATTGGCAATAAAAAGGTTTGAATGATCCTGATGGTGAGCAGAAACCATTAATAGTCAACACCTCTTAAGTAATTAACACTAACCTCCTCAAAGCGAAGATGCACTGATACATATTTTCCACCATGAACTACACTGCGTTCTTTCATTCTTGCAACCAAGGTTTGCCCCAGAGTCAATATGGGACTTGAAAACCTTAAAGCTTCATAATTTGCCAAACACCTAAGCCGTTGGACTGGGGGTGGTGCATCAAATGACAAACGATTTGCGAAAGGAGATATCCTTATAACCCTGAAACATTATCAAAAATACAGGAAAGAAATTCAATAAGCAAACTAATATTAATATATTGGCCAACCAAGCATAATCCCACAAACATCATGTAATAACCCAGTTTAATTAATCCATGTGAGCATTTGATTATGAGTACGTGTCTCTGTGTGCCCGCATGTGAAGAGAGAGACTATATACAACAATGTACTGTATCTACTCACTTACTTTTCTTCTAGTAGCCTTGGAAGTACTACATCCCTATAATATGATATTGGCGACCATGCTTTTACTCTGAAGTTATAGACATTGGTCAAGTTGTGATCAAAACGGTCCATGAGATATTCTGGGATATTATCAACAACCCTTACATCATTTTGCAAGGTATTGATGAAAAATTCTTCATCATAGATATCTCTAAACTTGCTGGAGAATTAAAATAAAAATCCATCAGTTTCAGGAAAAGGTCAAGAAAAAATGCAATGCATTATCAATATATCAAACCTTGAGAACAAACTCTGAACATAAAAACAACGATAAGAATACCCAATTGCATTGTGATCATAGAAAAAATCAATTAAGATAGCTCATTTTATCTTGGAATAAAATTATTGGAAAGATATCAAACATGTAAGCTGCCATAAATTAAGTAAAACTTCCAATAAAAAAGATTTGTTAATAGCAGTCCTCCAGGAATCTGATCCAAGAACAACACACTGATGGGAATTTGTCACAATTCAGAACTCAAAATTAAATGACAACGGCGGACAAACTAAACAGAGACCAACTAATGGCAGCTACTTTTGAATAGACAAACTACTTTAAACACCACTGGGTACATCCAATGAATAGAGCATGAAGTAACTGCAGTATCCATCATCAATAGGTAAAATAAGATTACAGGATAAGTTGAATTTCTAAAGAGAATAAACCAGAAATTGGATTTCTAATCAACTCTAAAGCATATGATAAATGGAAATTTATAATTATAGGTGCAGCATTGGACAAGAAGAGCTAACTAACCTAGGATCTCTCCAAATGCTATGAAAGTGGAAGTTCGGAATCAGAAGTGTTGCATTAAGATAACCTGCCACAGCCACTGCATTGCATATCTGCAAATTAAGAATAATTGTAGTTAGTGTAAACCTAACAGTTCCTTCATTATGGAAAAATGTTGTAACTAACAAGGTGAATGCAGTCATGATGATTGAAAGAGAAGCACCAACCGATGTCCTCTGTTGATTAAGGCCACCATTTGCTTCAACATATATGTAACCATTTGATTCAGGTAAGCCTGAGATAAAACACAACCAGAAAAGAAAATATGGATAAAACAAAGATGTCGCAAGACACACACATTTGGAATACACAAAAACTGTGGACATAAATTATGCAGGCCGCATATTCATATATACAAAGGTAGATAAAAGCTACTCCATAAACAATTCAAGTCAGAAATATCTGGCGACATCATATAGACCTAAAGGTTTGAGGATGAACAATCATTTAGCCAAGAAGGAATGTGATTTATACGCAGGCAATATCTCTGATGCATGTTAGTCCATGCTATTGTGGAGCTAAAAGCCTAAGTGGTAGCAACAAAATTGAAGCTTAACACTTCATAAAATCCTCCAAAAGAATCAATAGTTAACTTTTACCCTAACTATCCTACTTTTTTCTTCATGAAAAGCGGTTACACACATTATTGAAAATCAGCACAACCTTGTCGAAGTTAGAAAATGGTGTCCATCAATTGACAGGAATAGATTTCTTCTAGGGAACTGAATCCTGGGGATTAGAAAGAGGGGATCCAACACATATGTAGTTCACAAGATGTTCACAAATATTAAGATAACTATCCAATAAAAGTATCTAAATAACCATCTAAAGTTGCTTTAAGAGTTTGGGAAAGGGAAATCTCAGCACATATATACACCACTGCGGCTTCTCAAAATCATACAAAATCTCATTCTTGGATAAAGGTGAATGTGTATGTGTTAGGGTCAGATGACTAAATGCTATCACTCCTATTCATCAGAAGTAAACTACCTGATGGATTGCAAAATGCTCAGAATCTTATTCTTAACCAAATTATTTCTCCAATAATAGGAGACCTGTTACATAGACCAGGCAGCATTTGATCTTAGTTTCCATAGCAACAAACAAAATTTACACTGACAATTTCCTTGATATTTTGTGATCATGTTTTTCAAGGATTCAACAAAAGGTGCAGTACAACTCAGTAGTACAAACCCTCAAGTTGATCCAAAAAATTATTATGATGCCATTAATTGTAGCTCAAAAACTGAAAACCAAGCATCCCTATGTTCATTCAAAAATTATTAAATCAAAACAAGTCGAGCAACACAACATGACTGTTTGATCAAATATCTAAAGAAATGAAAGGTTTTTATGATTTTATCAAAATACCGCATTCATATCTTCAACATAATTCATACCTCCAGGGGACGATTTCACACATGGTCTCCACTCACCACCTTTATACGAGTTTTTCCATATGGTGGATAACTACAATCAATTTAAATGTAATATAAGCAAGTGGAGGAATTAACAAAAGAAATCATAAAATAAATCAATGCCAACAATAAACAAAATGGCAAGCTGAAAGAAAAGCTAATTAATCGTGTATCTTTGAGAAAATACATTCAATATACATAGTTAAGTACCGTTAAACTCAAATTCTCAGTATAAAGGAATAGCAGAGTGAAAAGAGCAGCGTGTGCATTGTGGAATGAATTTAGAGAATAAGCTCTCTCCAGACGTACAATGTTAAATCAATAAGCAAAACGTTTAAATACTCAACGTAGCAACAAACCAAATCTAAAGCTAGATTTTCAAAAAGCCCTGTCTTTCAAATTTCTACCGATTAGATCTAAAAAAGGTTGGCTAATGACTATGAATCAGTACAAACAACGATCCTCACCGCATCAGCAGAGGAATTATCCGCGTCCATTTCGGGTCGGAGCTTCTCATAAACCCGAGGACTCTTATAAACGGAACCCGGAGCAGGCTTATGTTTAATCACGGGAACAACATCAAACGACGCAGTTCCCATGTACAGCAACATACCGGAGATGTATAAAAGGGGCGCGAAGAGGAAAATCCCCTGGCGACGTAGCAGAACGGAGATGAGAAGCCAAGCGAGCCGGTGCGCCAGGGTCCGGCCCGGCGGGCTGAACCGGTCGGCCTTATACCGGCTGCGGTACCGCGGCGACCGGAGAGGCGACTGTGGCGGAGACGGCGTAGTGTGGGCGCTACTCGGCAACCGGTGCATTTAACTCTTTATTAGCGGCCCCTGGCTACGACGTCTTCTTCATGCATAATAAAACCAGCGTTGCTCTGTTTCTGGTTTGTTCTCTGATGGTTCCCTCTCTCAGAGCCTTGTGGTAGCCGAGAGGGAGGGAGGGAGGTTTAGTAGCTTGGTTTAATTTATTATCATCTCAAAACGCATATTGAAATAAGATTACGAAAATGTGATAGAATCCCCCTTCTTAAATGTTTGGGAAGGAAGTCTCATTTAATCCGCTCCTAATCAAGAAACAGCTGGGTTACTACTCTAAATATAAAAAAAAAGGAATTTGTACTAATTAGAGGTAAGGTACTCTACTAGGTGGAAGCGGAAATAGGTAAGCAATAAGAATATATAAATAATAATTCTTGTGGCCTATGAGAAATGAAAAAAGAAGGCTTGAAGTGTAGTGCAAGTGAAAAAGAAAGTGGGGGCACGTGCAAACGTGCAGGAGGATGGGGTTTGGGTGGCCTCACAGACGTGTGCCTTTTTTCATCTCATGTGCTTCATGTATGATTTGCACTGTTTGGAAGCGAGAATAATGTCCGTCCTTCCTCGGACGTCTCATTTAACTTCTTTCCTTGTTTGGTAAAAATAACTGTTTTTTCTTCCCCTTTTTCCTAAGATTTTTTCTGTTTTAGAAATCAACGCTGAGATATTATCCAAATTTATAACTACTCTTTTTTGTTCAAAATAAGTGTCATTTTAGGGAGATCCGTATTTATTAAAAAAGTTAGTAAAATGTTTGATATACCCTTATTAATTACACGTTGAATTGCCTTGAAAATGTAATCTGTATAATTAGGATGTCAAAGAAATTAAAGGGTAATTTTGAAAATAAAATTATAAATATGCATGAAAAATCATGAACAACATTTATTTTGAATAATTAAAATCTTTCTAAAACGACTTTTATTTTAAATTCGTAATAGTATATTTCTTTTTTTTTTTTTTTGGATCAAATACAAAATCGTATCTGGATTTTGTTTTTGACTTTATCAAGCGCTGAATTTTGAAATCTCAATTTTAAAAAAAAATTGAATGACTTGAGATGGCAGAAGCCACATGTTTATTTGGAGGCATACATTAACATTACAACAGCGACATTTACAATTATTATTAAGGTTGGCGTGAGCTTGTGCTAAAAGGAGCTTAGACACTTTGCTTGACGTGATTGGTTAAATGGGTCGAAACACATAATATAACCCAAAGTATTTATTCTGAGAATGACTTGTACTTGTGTCTGTTCGCATTCACAAGGAGAATCTCCTTATCACAATTAAGAGAATCTCCTTATCCTTATCACAATCATTCATTGCAATACCACTCTTTATTTTTTTTCCGCGAGATGTTTTAAGTGAATTTCAATTATAAAAAGACACATTTAAGTTATTTTATACTCAGACTAATCTCTGCTTGAGTCAGGTAGATCCTTTGCGGGAGGCAAAACTCTAACTCTAAATTTTAAACGGCTACATATATGAGAAAAGTTTGAACCCGCGACTTCACTTAAATCAGCAAAGTTCCTTATCAACTCACCTACTCTTTGGGGTTGTAACACCACTCTTTCTCCCGATTCATGTGATAATAAAATACATCGGCCTAATCCGCCACCTCTTCTTATGGTCAGCATGTAGAGATCCATTCTGATAGCATCCACTATTTTATCAATTCAAACAAAGTTTGGAACTCGTTGAATTGTAATACTAATCCCAAGCATCAAGCATGTGTTGGCGTTGGTACAGCTGACGAGGATCGGGGAACTGAAGATGCAAATTATGCAACCGAATGTTTCCATTCTCAAGGATCATTCGTTTCATCCACTTGGTGGGATTGTTGACCTTTCGACTGTCATTTCTTCGTAAACTGTTTGAACTATTTGGATGCATGACCACTCAGATCAATCCCCAATCGATGCATCATTCTTTAATTTACTGGAACAGAACAATCATTAAGACCATATTACAATCAAGAATCAACTCAAACCCTAAATCTTCTACAAACATACGGTGTTAGTTAACTGAAAAGGTGGAAAAGGTATGACAGTTGTATTTTCTACAATACAATATTATTATAAAAGTGGAGTTTTCCATTACAGTTGTACATTACTTGCCTCGTTTCTCTCCTTAATCACAGGAAACAGTACAGCAAATTTAATGGCGACAATCGGCATGAAGCACCTACCACAGTTCATATAACATTTAACTCAATTGCTCATGCAAAGGACTTGCTTGATTGTTTGTTTTTCTTTATAAACTTTGAATCGATTTGGATTTCATTTTCTTTATCAATTCCTCCCTTAGACAGAGGAGAGGGTAGAATAAACAAATCTTAGGGTATGTTTGGGAGTTTAGGATGGAATGGAATGGAATGACAATTAATGGAACGGAATGGAATGAAGTGGAATGGAATGGAATGAAATGAGTCACTCAATTGTTTGGAAGTTTAAATAAAATAAGAGATGGACTCATTTGACCATTGTTTAGAAATGACACTAAAAATGAATGGAATGGAATGACTTGTAATATTTTTTTTTTCAAAATTACCCTTGTAATAAAACATGCATAGTTGCCATGAATTGCTATGTTATATTCCGAGGGACACATCTTATGCA
>JANJEY010012328.1:0-10282 GCA_024703695.1 Erythroxylum cataractarum
TTGCTCCCCATACCCGCCCCCGTTCGGGTAATTTTATCGGGTACCCATCGGGTTCGGGTACAATTGCCATCCCTACTAATCACATATAAGGTAAGCATCGTCTAAGTCTCTATAAATACTTTTTCTCTTCCTTCAAAATAAAACCCCAGGCAAAAAGTAGGGAGTAAGAAAAGTTTCAAATTTCCTTTTAGACAAATTGGAAGCTTGTTCCTTTATTTAAATAAAACCAAAAAATTCATACGATATGGATTCAAAGCCCATAGAGAAAAGGTAGGGTGTATGATTTATATTTTTCCAATTTTAAAAAAGATATGCAAACATAAATAAACACGACAAAGCTCCAAAAAATGTTAGGGATGTGGAAGCAAATTTTCCTATGGGAATTGTAGATTCTCTTATGGTTATTCAAAAAAAAGTTGGAATGATATATAAGAATTGCTAAAGGATTTTTTTAAAGGGGGAGCGGGGCCAAGTTTGAACAGTCTGATTTTAAACAGAACTCGATGCTTGATTTAAAAAGAAAAGCTCAAGGCCTAATCAACCTGAGCCTAACCCAAACATGTAAATCGAAACTTGCACTTTCCATATTGTGAACAATGCATGCAAAGTGGTGCACCCTAATTAACAAATGCTAGCATAAAAGCAAATTATTTAGTAGAAAAGTACGTATATAGGCATCCAAAGCCATGTAAGGTATATCGACTCATAGTTACTTTGTGTTTAGCTCAATGTTTTAAAATTAATTGAAGTTGATATATCACAAGTATACGACTCGTATAAAATAGTGTAGCAAGTTATCATTCCCTCGATGATTGTTTAGTCACCTTATAATTCAAATTGACTTTTGTTTCAGTAAACCAAATAATGAGAGATTGAAATTGCAAGAATTCACAATTTAAAGGTTTGTAAACTCACTTCAAAATGTCACAAAAATAAGAACACAATTTTGGTTTAGAGAATCAAATTATAACAGTTAGGGTCATTCTCTCCATACCATGTAATCACTCACTTTGGTAATGTAATCATGCTTAGTCCTAGGCATTCTAACTTGTTGACGCTTTCTCTCTCAATACTTGAATCACTTAAGCCCGAAATAATGATTAAATTTTCTTATATGATCTCTCATCGTACACACTTTACTTAACCGTTAAGTGGATATGAAGTAACTTATCGGACAACCATCAAACCATCCAAGAGAGATATGTCATGTTATCACAAGGATGTCCACTCTCATGAAACATCTAAACTAATTTCCTAACCCCATTTCTTAATGTAAGAAAGGCCTATAAGGTCCACACATCATAAGCATTAAAGCAAACCATACATTAAATCGAAGTGAGTTCTCACATATTATGGTGAGATCACCCTAAAATATAGTTTAAAATCCATTACAATCATCAACAACATCCTCAAAACAAGTCCATACATCTTCTCTATGCAATAAATAAACAAAAACAAATGAGAGAAGAGAGAAAAGAAGGTCTGTAAGTTGAAGAACAAAGTTGAAACTTGGTGTAACAACTTTGAGATCTTTTAAAATCACTTGATTCTCCTTAAAAATCCACTCGAAAATGTGTCTATGTTCCTTATTTTATATGTTGAACAACAATTCCTCCTTCTAGGTTTCTATGCCCCTTTAGGTGCTTAAACTGACCTAAGAAGCAAGTAGAGCAAGTTGGAATTACCAGTTGGAAAGCTAGAAAATTCAAGCATCGTGACTTACTGTTTTCCAGCCTTATTTTCTTCTTTTGTTTCTCCTTTGATACCTACAACCAGTCCATATGCAAGTAAGTTGATAATCAACACAAATAAGGTCCAAATCTTGCTCAAACATTGACATACAACTATGCAAAATGTGGGTACATCAAAATACATGAAAAGCATGCAAAACCTAAGCTTAAAAACTTTCATTTATAACCTAACATGGAATTTTCCATATACAATCACATTTACATGAAAGTTATATGAAAATAATTGAAATCCTAGGCTAAACATCCCAGTATGTGTACTAAACATACACATTATCACATAAAATGATTTAGACAATCCTATAACAAATATCACTTATAATAGTATGTATATGGGCATGTAAAGCCATGTAAGGTATATTGACATAATAAATGATGTATATCATAAAGAATAGAAAAAAGGAATTAGGAGGCATAAATAGATAGATATGAAATATAAGCAAAGATTACAAGATATTCAATATAATGCAAAAAAGTTTCAGTTAGCATGTTATATAGAAACAAGTTAGATATAAATCAAATAAATAAATGATAAAATTTTATGAGCAATCATATTTCCTTATATAGATCTTCTCATATTTTGTAACAAAGGGACATTTAATTGCTTCAATATGCATATAGCTACATATTATACAAACTTTGGCAAACATAGAAAAACTATTATCAACACTTTGCATCAATAATATGTGAATATTGACTAAGCAAGCAAAAATTACGAAAAAATTGAAGATTATGCCAAACATTTAAAGTTCCTTTTAAGCATTTTCATAACCTTATAAGAACAAGCTTTAGGCAAAAAGGGAGAATAAAAACCATTTCATCTGCTTTTATGACTTAATTTCATTTAGAACTCCACAAAATTAGCACATATTAAGCCACTAGATATAGGAAAATATGTTGTCACCTCATACAAACCAAATGCAACCCCATTTAGGATTACAATCAATTCATACACCAAATACCACCAAACTACCCAAAATATAATGCTACTAGAGTTTAAGATAACATGTTTCTAACTTTCCAATTGTTCAAGTACAACCTACTACTTTCCTTAATTGAAGTTATATAATAGAGATTTTTAACATAACTCAAAAAAACTGGTTAACATTCAAATGGCACTGACCATTTCATGAAGACAGGATTTTATTACATCAAATATCTCAAAGATAATAACTACCCATTTAATCCTTAGCTGATCAGATGATTACTAAAAATTTAGGTATTAAAAGGATGGAAAAGAATTCATTGATACAAATAACAATACCGAACCAAGTTTGAGAAATCTATAATGAACCAAGCTTGAACACAATAGCTTGGCTTCATTTTCATCTATATAAATTAGTATACCATTAAAAATAATAATTACTAGTGATAAAATTCTTTAAACAATACCCATTTTTGCTACTTTAATAACCAAGAGAAGAACAAACAAATATGTGTAAATCTAAAATTACAGTTAGAGGCTTTAAGTTTCAAAATTTTGGAGAAAGTGATGTATACCAATGATAAATACTTAATAGACCATATTTCTAATCTCATATCTAGTTCATGTTGTTTGTTTATTAGATATTTTTTATTATACTTGGTACTTAATGCATTTATATTATGTTTTTAAGTCTTAATTTCCTTTATGGGACAAAAGGAGTACAAATTGAATTTAATTAAGGCAAAAATTAAAGGATTAAAACTGACTTTGAGGTATATGTCCATATAGAGATGGATACGATCATGTGCTAGACTATATAGCTTTTTGAAACTGTATTTTTGTATGATTTTCAAATAACTAAAGATTGAGGAATACGGTCATATACATGACCATGTAGGTAACTGGTCCACTCTAAAATTCCTACTTTTTCATATATAAAAAGACAAAACAAAAAAAGAGAGAGGCTTAAAGGAGGATCTAAAAACACAAATTCATGGCCTAGGACAATAGAAAGAATGAAGAACAAGCAAGGAATCATATTTGGAGTGGACTACCATTAATTTAAAGTGGATTTCGTAAAGATTAAAATGGATTTCATCATGTTTCTTTTAATTTTTATTTTAATTTCATTTTGATGTTATGTCATCTATGATTAGGAACTAACCTTTATTAGTACTGGGATTAGATGAACCCTAGGACAAACTTCGTAGTTATTTTGTTTTAATTTAATTTATTCTTTAGTTTCATTGAGATTCAATTATATGTTCTCAATTATTGTTTAATTAATATCGCTAACATGTTGATTCAAGTATAATTTCTTGTCAATGAGATTGAGAAATCTAATGTATGAATAGATAAAACATAATTAAGAGGAGTTACACATAAACCTAGAGATAAGTCAACATAAATCTTCTGAATTAGGGTCAAACCTAAAAGAGGAATTCACAAATCGATTAAAGCAATCTTAGGGTTTTAAATAGAAAAATATTTCAATTAATAAACAAAATAAGTTCAAATGTTTTAGAAAGATATTAGCATAGTTAAAGAATTTTTGTGGTCCAATAAATATAGGCTAAATTGGGCATTGAAATTATAATTGCATGAGAAGTCCTAGAGGGATTTAAAGTCTAGGTACCACTATCTTCTTTGATTTGTTTAATGAGTTGAATATTCATTCAAGCTAGACAATTGTGTTAATTTATTTCAATTTATTATTTTAGTTTTGAATGTGATTAATTATAAGCAACAAATTAATTTGTTAGACTATATAATAGAAAGACGATAAGCACTAGTAATTCTAGTCCTTGTAGGATCGTTATAGTTACAGGTACATCTTGTGCTTATGGTTAAAACTTAATCATATCATTAAGTTATTGTCACCATTATCGATGACTGTAATATTAGGAAAACCTTTTTCTATTAATCTAGTCACTTTCCTTTTCTTTTTAGGTAGTTTCATTTCATTTATTTTCATATTTATTTATTTGTCTTTATAGATCTCTTTCTTAATCTTGCATTTATAATTTTTTTTGTAATATTTAGGTATTATAAGGACAATATTCTTAAGGAGATTATGTAGCTTAGAATAAGAGACATGATGATATGTTCTTAAAAGTTTAACCAACATTTATGATGTGTTATGATATTTATGGGTTTATTATCCTAGTCATCATTATTAAACAAAAAACTACATATAGGAGCATCCAATTTACATGGAGAACTGGCCTCAAGATACCTCATATGAGAATACTTATAATCTGAAGTGAAGTAGTTATTATAACTTTTCATGGAATGATCACACTTCAATGGGATTTTTAGAACAACAATAGCAAGAGGACTATCAATGTTTTAAGGACATCCTCATGAAATTCATTACATCAATTGAGGTTGCCTTTATAAAACTAAAAAACAAAGTTTTTTATCTAGATACGTTAAGCCAAATTTGATGGAACATATGAATACGATAACATTATGGAATGAATAGGAGCTAAATATTGAAGAAAAAGAGGAATTTATTCTTTAAGAAGAGAAGGAAGATTAGAAAAGAAAAGAAAAAGAGGAGTGAAATAAAGAGGCTATTAAGGAATGATAAATAATCATCTTAAATATGGAGGGCTCTTGCCTCCTAAAAAATGCCAAATTCAATTAAAGATCAAGGGGGTTCTGTTATTCCTTATTATACTAATAGTTTGTTAATAAAATAAACATCACTAGGTGCACTTGGTTTTATTAATTTGATACTTTATGTTCTTCTTGTCTTGTAACATATATCCTATTTATGAGTTAGCAAACCCTTTGGTAGGAAAATGGGTGAAAGCAAATCAATGATTATATATCCAGGTTGAAGGAGGACTTGCTAAGAAGTCCAGCTATAAGGATCATAAAGAAGTGTTGGTTAAGAAGTAACTTAATAACTAGGTGTTTTTATTTTGATTAAGTATTTTATAGGATTTTCATTCATAATTTAGTTATTTTTATAGTTTTAGTTTGATGGACCTAATTTTATACCTAAAATTTGATAGAGTTCCACAAATTATGAAGGTAACATCATCCTTTCATCAGAGTAAAGAAGATTTCACCAGAATTGGATGGATGTTGATGACATTAGATAAGGCTATAATTCTTTTTCTATCAGGATAGTACCAGTTATTTGCAATCCTCTTCAATTTTTCACATTTTATTAATTATTCTTACATGTTTTATACATCAAGGACAATGTGCAACTAAGTGTGGAAGAGGTACTTAGCAGTCAAGTGTGTCAGTTTTGTTATAATTAGTTTAATAATGAATAATTAGAAACAAATTTAGAGAGGTTGTTAACATAAATGATTCATTATAAGTTTGGTTATGGTTTTGGTTTGATTTATATAGGCAAATAGTTATAAGTTTTGATAATTAAGTTGATTTCAATTTAGTTCATTAATTTTAAAAATTGATTCCTATTTGTACATACAATGAGTTAAAATGAATTCTTTTTAAGCATTTTTATTATTCCACATATATAAAAAAGAGAAACAATAACAAAAATAAAAATAATAGTATAAGAATAAACAAGCATAAATAATTTTACCCCCTTGGCTTTATACTAGTAAAAGGTTGAAGTTAAGAGTGGTGCTAGTAGCAATTTGAGATAATGACTAAGTTGAGTAATTAAGAGTATTCATGACAAGGTGTTTACTCTCACGCCAAAAGACTAGGTAACTTATTAAACAAGTCTATAAATGTTTTGTGTTGTTTAACTTTAGTACTTATTTTTAATTAGGGCTATGAAACTATTTAAAGGTTTTAGCATTTTTCTTCTATATGCTCACTTTATAAATTAAGTAGAATATAGTGAATTAAGTTGAAATTTAAAGAATTATAGAGTTGGATTGATTTATAATTTGACGCAATTAACTAAGTAGTTAATAATTCAATAAAGTTTGCAATTGAATGAATAATATAGATTTTTTATGGATATCTTCGATTTGTTTAATGGTTTCGTAAAGTTGTCTCTTATTAAGTTAAGAGTAATGAAATTGATTTACTTGAGGACAAACAAATGTTTAAGTGTGAAGGAGTTTGATAATTACTTAATAAACCATATTTCTAGTATATTTTGTTTGTTTATTTGGGATTTTTTATTGTGGTAATTCATTCATATTATGCTTTTAGGTTTTAATTGCCTTCATGGTTCGAAATGAGCAAAAATAAGACATAGTTGAGGCAAAAATTTGAAGGATTAAAGCTGTACTTAAGGGACAAAGGTGAACATGATTGTGTTAAACTATGTAGGCTTTCAAAATTGTGTTTTTGTATGATTTTTTCAAGAATTGAAGTCAGATTGAAGGACATGGTCATTCATATGGCTATGTATATGACTGTATCCACTTTAGAAACCCTAATTTTTAGCTATAAAAGGGCAAAACTAGGAGAAAGAGAGGTTATAGAGAGGCTCACGGAAGGATCGGGAAACACAAATTGATGACCTAAGATGATAAAAAAAGCAAAGTACTAGCAAGGAAATATAGTTGGAGTGGATTATCATCTATCTAAAGTGGATTTCATGAAGATTACAAAGAACATCATCATGTTTCTTTTTATTTTTTGTTTTCCTTTAGTTTTGATTTTATCTCTTTGATGATTAGTAATTATACATTTTTTGGTACTTGGATCAAATGAATCTCGAGATAGCCTTTGTAGTAATTTTGTTTTAATTTAATTCATTCTTTAGTTTAATTGAGATTCAAGTATATGTTCTTAATTATTCTTTAATTAAATTACTAGCATGTGATTCAAGTATGATTTCATACCACTAAGATTGAGAAATTCAATGTATGAAAAGATCTAGCATAATTGAAAAGAGATACAAGCAAACTTAGAGATAGTTGACATAAATATTTCAAATTGGGGTCAAACATAAAAGAAAAATTCACAAATCAATTAAAGCAATCTTAGGAGTTTTAACTAGAAAAGGATTTTAGTTAATCAACCAAGAATTAAAAGTTAATAATATTAAGAAAGATATTAGCATAGTTAAGGAATTTTCATGGTTTAATAAATTTATACTAAATTGAGTAGTAACATATAATTGTTCCCTACTAGCTAAGGATAAATGTCTTCTCTTCCAATTAAAGATTCTAGAGTTGATTTTGTCAATAAGAAAAGAATGCTCTTTGCAAGCTAGTCTTAAGTTAGAAATAAGAACCCCGAAATATACCATTGGTAGCTACTACAAATTAAAGCCTATGATTGATTTAATGTTATATTCCATATGACTGACACTCCTTAATAGAAAATGACATTTTTGGTACAATTAAATTCGAATCCTACAACTCTGTTGAAGGTTTTGAGGGTAGCTAATAAGGATTTAATAGAAACTAAATCAACATTAAATAATAGGATCAAGTCATCAGCAAAACAAAGATTAGATAGCCCAAGCCTTTTTCACTTTGAATAAAATCTGAACTATTTGGTGCTATCAATAAATCTTTTAAAAATTCTATCAAAGACTTCCATAGCAAGTGCAAATAAATAGGTAGATCATTTTTAAAGATGCAGTTCTTCCTACTCTTCTTCTTGGAATAATTTCTAATTAACTATTGTAGTAACAGTATTATCACCAATAACACTACCTTGGATATAAGCTTTATGAGATTGATGGGGATCACTTTTCTCAATTTATCAGTAAGAATCTTTGAAATAACTTTATAAATGGTATTTCAACAAGCACTTAGTCTAAATTCCAAAAAGGTCTTCTACTCCTTACCTTTAGGAATGAGATTACTGAAAGTTCTGTTGAACTCAGAAAGAAGTACTCCATTCCTAAAAAACTAAAGAATTACATCAATAACAATAATGATGGACTAAGTCTTAACGAAAAAGTTTCCATTGAAACCATCATGTTAAAGAGCCTTATAAGGATTTAGTTTTCAATTTCCAAAATAGTGACAGATCTATTAAGACTTTCCACTTGCTGAGAAGTTAAGACATCTTTAATGTTTTCCTTTAGAAAGGGGATTAAAGAGCAAGTGTTAATAGTGGCATTTGTCAAATTAGAGAAGAAATCTACAGCTCTATCCAAAAGAAGTTGATGACTATTCAATCTCTGTTCACCATGCTCTAGGCAAATAATTATGTTTTTACATTTCCTAGTAAGTACAACTTTATAGAAGTAAAGAGAGTTTCTATCCCCATCCTTGAGACATCTAATGCGAGATCTCTACTTCATCAATGGGAAATCATAGTTAATAGACTTAGTAAGATCCCTAATGGCTTTTTTCTCCAGATCTTATAGATGTGAAGAGGTGGGATTAATGCATAATTCAAATCAAATCTCTGCTAGCTTCCTCTTGGCAGTGCTTAGTAGATAACGAATGTTGCCAACATTACATAAGAACAATTTCTTCATTTCCTGTTTAATCAATCTATTCATTCTTGCAAAGATGAAATGTTTGATTCCTCAAATTTCTATACTTACCCTTATTCCTAAGGCCTCTTGAAAGCCTACTAGATCAAAAACAAAGTTGTTGAACCTGAAAGGCAGTATCAGAGCTTTAAAGTCAGTTTGGGTAAAAATAATTTAGTGATCTAGCAATTTGCTATTTTCAAACAGAGTGAAGCTATAAGGAAAAAATATTAGAGGCAAAGGTGATTCCCTAAGTTTTTTTTCAAGCTTTTTCCTAATAAAGAACCCATCATTTTGATTGTTTTTCTAAGTGAAGAAGGATCTGCCTGAAGGAAGAACCATGACCTATATGTCATCCAAACACTTTATGAGGTAAAGACAAGGCATGCTTATTGATCTCTGACCTTCAACTTCATCACGACTGATGATTAAGTTAAAATCCACTACAATCAACTAGGGAGTACTAATGTTCTTTGCAATATTTTTAAGAATATTCCATATAGCAAGTATTTGATAAATAGTGTTATGAGCATAAATGAAGGAGATATATACCATTATATTTGTCATCTTATCTTCAACGTTCATATGCATATGATCTGATTAGTTACAAATTCCACATATGCTTGAACTAGAGAGTTATCAAAGCATATTATAATTCTACCATTGGGGTGTTGAGAGTGATTAGTGACCTGTTATCAAGTTTAAGCAAGTCGCTTGATGATATTACATTTCTTATGTTTCATTTGAGTTTTTAAAAGGCCAGCGATGACTACTTTATTTTTCAAGATCTGATCCCTGATCAAAAACTTTTTATAAGATACATTTATAGCTCTAACATTCCAAGTTAGAATTATAATTTACAAGAATCCCCTAAAAGGGATTTTTTTTCTTCCTATTAGACTTTCTCCTGCTTATAGGCTTAAATTCAGTTCTGTTACCAACCTCTTCATCTATATTTTCTAGGGAATTATTATTAGAAGTGACTATGTAACACCCCACTCCCGAGTGACCCGAACCCGATATCGTTGGTGATATCCGAGTCCGTACCCCGAGAGGGTGGCATACTACATCAGTCCATTAAAACTCAGTATATATTTTTTTTTAGATGAAACCATTGATTCCACGTTAGCGCGGCAAAAACAGTAAGTAACTAAAACCCATGTTCATAATAAACCATTTTCAGTTATTACAGTCATCCAAGAATAATTTACAATCAGTCAA
>JANJEY010012406.1:0-10276 GCA_024703695.1 Erythroxylum cataractarum
TTTGTAGTGATCCCCTCTGATTAGCAAGTGCGCACTTGTCATAGGCTTCGCCCGCCTGCCCGCTAGTGGCATAGGAGTTCTGAAATCAGACTCCCCTCTGTTCACGGCTACGCATGGTCGCTTGTCGAACATGTGTAGTACGTCCTGTTAGGATCACTCAGACCATCTGTGTTGTGCTTTTGTGGTGTCATATGTGATACTTGATGTTTTTGTAACTGTTTTGTTTATGAAGTTAATGCATATTGATTTGAATATTGAATTGTTGAGGTATGGATTAGCTTATGCTTAATTATTAGATTGTTACCCACGGAGCCGTCGTGCTCACCCCTCCTTTCCCTCCACAGGTTTTGAACGAGAAACCGAATTCTGCATCGGGATTGAGACAATACTCCGATGCCTTTTGCTTTTGAAGTCATGTTTAAAGCATTAACTAACATCTTGGATAATTGTTATTCTTTGTACGTTCACTTTTGTCGTTTTGGATGTATTCGGGCTAGAATGCCCTTGACGCTTTGTATTAACTGGTTTCTATGTAAAAGTAAGAGTTTTGAGTTTAAAAGGTATCTTGTATACTATTTCTAAGAATGTATGAATGTATGATTGAAATTGATAAAAGTAAGGATGAACTTGTATTTCTTTAGGTTTGAAATGGATAGATGCTTAGGAGTGTGTTACTGCCATTGGAGTTTGAGTTATTTGGTTTGAATTATGTTGTGGAAGTTTGGAAGCTTGAGGTTTATGCAGGTAAAGGAGAGAAAATTGAAGATTTTGGCTAGTTACACTTTTAGGGGAGGTGCTGTCCATTTTTCTTAAAAATGGGCAGAACCTTCAACTGATGTTTAAACCTTTTTAGAGTTTGAATTTAAGTGATATGTCTTCTTGAAGAATGTAGAATATGTTTAGATCTTTCCAACGACATAAAATTTGTCTCAATTGGACTTAGGATGAAAAAGTTATGAGAATGGAAAGGTTTCAGCTATTGTACAGGAGGGACTGAAATTTTGCAGCAACTTTGGAAGACTTTTTCACCCTCTTAGAGGCTGATCTGGTTTTTTCTTTCTTCATGAAAAATGTAGATTATCCTTCTATCTTTAAAATGAGGTATGATTTGCAATGATTGGAGTTAGGAATAAAAAGTTATGAGGTTGGGAATGTTGACAGTTACTGTTCATCTAGGTAAATTACTGTTACATTGGTTAATTTTTAGGCTGAACCTTTGAGTGTGTTTTTACCTCTCTTAATGATTGAATTAATTTTTGCACCCTTCATGAAACTTGTAGAGCATCTTTTTATCTTTCCAATGAGGTAAAATGTGTCATTTTCAGACTTGTGTGCTAAAAGATGTGAATTCTCAAATTCAAGACATTGTATAGGGAAAATGAAATTTTAATAGCCAGCAATTCTAGAAGCGTTTTATGACCTCTTTAATGGCTAAATTAGTTTTTGACTCCTTCTAGGAAGTTGTAGAATTTCCTTTTATCTTTCTAATGACACTAATTTTGCAAAATTTTGATTTCGGGGTAAAAAGTTTTAATGTTTGTAAATTCTGAAATTTTCTTGCAAATCCAGACCTCATCCTTAGACGTGGCCACGTCTAGTCTCTAAACCTCTTAGACGTGCCCTCGCCTAATCTCTGAATATCCTCCTCTCACTCTTTTGCTTGTAACTTTTTCATTTGGCCTCGGATTCACTCGGTTTTCGAAGCATTGAGTTTCTAAAATAAATTCATACCCCTTCTTGATAAAATGAGAGTGTCGGGTTTTAGTCGGACTTTACGGACATTACGAAAGAGAATCAAATTTGTGACGGGTTTCGATATAAGTCCGTTTTTGGGTGATGTTGTGACCTATTGGAGTGAGGTTCGTTTCTATTTGCCCTAGAGATATGAAATTTAGTTTAGCTTAGGAATCGGATTTCATCATGGACCCTAAGCAAATAAATTTTCTTAAGGATAATTAAGGAGAATTTATCAATTTTTGTTCCGATGACATTAAATTAAGTTCAATTCGAGGTTTCCTTCGTGGTGAGGAATTCCTTCCTCGTGAGATGCGCGCCCAGATGTCACGAAGGATGCGGGCACGCGACTCACCTGGGAGGG
Organism: Erythroxylum cataractarum; assembly: GCA_024703695.1. Lineage (NCBI taxonomy): Eukaryota > Viridiplantae > Streptophyta > Magnoliopsida > Malpighiales > Erythroxylaceae > Erythroxylum > Erythroxylum cataractarum. The sequence continues at coordinate 2,099 of JANJEY010012406.1, forward strand.
GTTCCAACACATATGTTTAATTTAAATGCTTTCAAGTCCAACGTCAATTTCCTCTTACCCTTTTCGATGTGGACTTGCGATGTAAGAATAAAATTTGATTTTGTTTAGAATTTACATTGTTGAACCCAAAAAAGAAATAATTGATGCTGCTTTCTTGGTAAAAACATATTTTCCTTTTTATGATTAACTTACAAATATCAAAGATAGTTATTTACTAGTGGACTTTAATTGTTTTAAATTTTATGCAATTAATTATCATTCCATAATATTTATTTAATATTTCTAAGTATATAAATCCAACATTATGTAAATTAGCTACACATAAACTTATCACAAGCCAAAATTCGGTCGAGCTAAGTTGTTGAGTATTTATTCTTTTGTTTGTTTTGCTTTTCCATTTTTTATGTTTTAAGCTATGATGTTGAATTGGATTATGACGTTGCATGCAAAATATATAAATACAAAACTATTGAACAATTGTATCATATTAAATATGAAAATTTCATTTTCGCATACATTGTTTTGTGTTGCAATGTGTCGATAAGTCTCTAAATTCGTCCTTCTTCTTTGCTCTTTGCGGTTGTCCATCTGTCCAGGTAAGTCATCTAACTATTGTGTATCATATGTTATGCTTTAATAGTACTCATATTTGTGTTTGGGTTTTGTTCAGTTATCAAACTTAGTTTGTGAACTTGTAATTGATAATTTGGGACTACTAACATAATGCACCTACAATTATGGACAATCCTTCGCATAATAAACCCCTAGTATGATATATAGGCTGGAAACACGTGATGTAGCTCCCATAAGGCTTATCAATAAAATATCCCACTAGTTTAGGAGTCACAGTGAGAACTTGCTTTCTCAATTTTTGTGGTGTAAAAAAGCCACATGCCATAGTTTTTGTTTAAATTCAAACTTAATTTATGAACCAATAGTGATTAATGGAGAAGTATTAACATTAGAAATTCACCAACAATTATGGACAATAGTTTATGTAATAAACCCTTAGGATGGTATATAGGCTAAAAATCCATGATGTAGTTCCTATAAGGCTTATCGGTGAAATATTCTATAAGCCTAGGAGTCACAACAAGAACTTGCCTTTTCGATTCATATGGTGTAACAATGTCAAGTAACATAATGCTTGTTAAATTCAAACTTAATTTTTGAACTAGTTGTAATTAGTGGAGAAGTATTAACATTAGAGATTCACCTACAATTATGGACAATCCTTTATGTAATAAACCCCTAGGATGATATGTAAACTAGAAATCCATGAAGCAGCTCCCATGAGGCTTTTTAGTCCACGAGCATAGGAGTCACAAAAAAACTTGTTTTCTCGATTCATGTGGTGTAACAATGCCACATACCATATTGTTTGTTTAAATTCAAACTTAATTTATGAACTTGTAGTGATTAATGGAGAAGTATAAACACTAAAAATTTAACTATAATTATGGTCAATCCTTTGCATAATAAACCTCTAAGATGATATATAAGCTAGAAACTCGTGATACAACTCATATGATGCTTATCATTGAAATGTTCCACGAGCCTAAGAGTTATAATGAGAACTTGCTTTCTCGATTCATATGGTGTAATAATGTCACGTACCATAGTGTTTGTTTAAATTCAAACTTAATTTATGAACTCATAGTGATTAATACAGAAGTATTAACATTACAAATTCACTTACAATTATGGACAATCCTTTGCATAATAAACCCTTAGGATGATATGTAGGCTGGAAACTCGTGATGCAGCTCCTATGAGTCTTATCTGTGAAATATTCCTCACACCTAAGAGTTATAGCGAGAACTTGCTTTCTTGATTTATACAACATAACAATGCCACGTATCATAGTGCTTGTTTGAATTCAAACTTTGAAAATGAACTTGTAGTGATTAATCATTATGTTATATAGAAAAAAGATTGCATTTAGTAATTTATTTGTAATTATATAGCTAGATGGATAAAAGTTGGATATCTCATCGAAAATGGTCAACTGAATACTTAGAAGTAGTTAAGAGTTTCAAGCAATTTATAAAAGATCAAATGGGAGTTGAATGTTGTATTTGTTGTTTATGCATAAATTGCTTAAATGTGTACATTCAAAGTCAAGATGTGGTATATAATCACTTGCTAATCCAAGGCATAGATAAATTATATACTCCATGGCTTTATCATGGAAAACATTCAGAAGCAAGTTGTAGTAGAAGTGTTGGTACAAGTGTTGATGGTAGTAACAATAAAGATGTAGAAGATTGTGATATTAATTATGATGCTGATGATGGGATTGGCTAGATGTCAGAGTGTTATGGGAATTATATAGAGATTATGAATGAAACTGGTTTGCCTAAAATAATTGGTAGTATTATAGAAGATAATTTTAGGAATTTATTGAAAGTTGCTCAAGAAGAATTATATCTAGGGTGCTTGAAATTCTCACAACTATCTTTTGTTATAAAGTTGTTGCATTTGAAGGTCTATAATAAATAGACTAACAAGTCTTTTGATATGTTAATTGAATTGTTTAATAATGCATTACCTGTTGGACATAAATTGGCCAGATCTTACTATAATGTAAAGAAATTGTTAAGGGATCTTGGATTAGGATATATATCAATACATGCTTACAAGTATGATTGTGCGATATTTTGGAAGGAAAGTAAAGATCTTCAAGACTATCCCATTTGTGGTAGATCAAGGTGGTTAGTGGATGATGGGAGAGGGAAAAATATACCTCATAAATGTAACATCCTGTTTTTCCCATATTAAGGGTTAAAACACTAAAATACTGAATATGAGAGATACTATTGAGAGACTAGGACATACATTTCATGCTCATGCATCATTTATCTTACATACACATGAATTTGATAATTGCACACATTACAATGATTGTATATGCTCTCATTTGACAATTATTGGGTATATTTGATCTTAATTGATTTATAAATGTGATTATGATGTGAATAGTGAATGTTTTGTTTTGAAACTTGATTTGGTGCCTATAATTATTGATTTAGAATTTTTGGTGAAAATTTGTAATTTTTTTAAAATTATAAGTATTTTTGGACTAGAAAAATGCTAAGTGGAAAGATAATTGATTTATGGAGTTTCAAATGGCAGTTAAAATAATTGGCAAATAGTATTAGGATTTGTTGAGAATGTGACATTGAAAATTTGGGGACAATTGGATTAGAAATTGGGTAACAAATGGACTAGAGATTAAATGGTATTGAGTACCATTATTAAAAAAGATCAATTGATTTATTATGTGTTAAGTGTCATGACATGTTTCATGACACCCACCAAGAAATTATTATCTTGCTTTTAAACTTACCCATCATTATTTACATTTTGAAAGACCATCTTATTTTTGTCTTTCACGTTTTCCATATGCTCTCTTCTTCATCTCTTTTATTTTCTTCACTCACGACCATCTCACTGTCACCCTCATCATGTTGAGTTTTTACTATCCTTCACTTTGTTTCTTCAAGATCTTTGCTATCTCTTCATCATGTTATTAAAAACCTAACCTAATCTACCCACCTTCATATTGATGATCATGTGAGCTAGGGAAAGTTAGGGTTTATGTGATTTTGAAGAGTTTGGAGTATTATCAAGTAAGTATCATATTGTTCTTCATGATTTGTGGAATGAAACATGCATGATGAATGTGAGATTAGAGTTGAGCATGCGCAGAAAGTTGGTGATGAATGTGTGTGTATATGGATGTTCTATTTTTGGTATTTATGATCAACTATACTTTATGATTTTTTTTATGAATGATATTGAGATGAATGAAGAGGAAATGGAGATGAGAATGACGAGGAAATGAAGTAAAAAAGATAATCTATACATAGAATGGTTTGCATGTGACATTTAGGAGTTGAAAATTTGGAAAATTGAAAGAAGAATTGCTGGAGTATGTTAGTTGTAGTTTTTTCACTGAATATGCATTTGTATTTATCCATATCTTGATCTTTACATTTTCAAATGAGATGATTTTAATTTTATATTAAACCAGAGACATATGGCTATATTTTTCATGAAGGAATCAAATTTGAATTATTCTCTAAGAGTTTCATAATTTGGCTTGAAGTTGAGTATTTTATACTGTCATGGTTTGAGAACAGTCTGTAGTATTTTAAGTATAACTTGTAAAATACTGAACCAAATTACATTAAATTGGTTCTGTTAGAAACTTAAGACATATGGTTATATTTTTTTAGAAGAATATATTGCCTAAATACCTCATTTTCTTTATCAATATGGCCATGAAAAATCGAACCAAAATTTTATTTTGGAGAAAAACTAGAATGAAACTTAAATTAGGGATCATCAGGTAGCGCACGATCGTGCACAAGCACAATCATGACAGAGAGTGCACGATCATGATAGAAGAGTAGATGCACGATCGTAACAGAGAAAGATTATTTGGTGGTTGCACGATCATGCACAAGCACGATCGTGCACTGCTATCTTCTTACTTACCTTGGTGTTTTGGACTTAATGGAGGTTTGAAATGAACCTATATGGATTGTTAAGTAAGTGGTTAAGTGATTGATGAATTTAGGATGTCGATTGACATTAGAATTGAATAATGGATTGACTTGTTCTTATGAATAATATGAATTAAGTATGAATGAATGAGAATTGGAAAATTTTGTGGATGTATAATGTAGGAAAGGATTGGTAAATGTATGATTGATGAATAGATGATTGATAAAATGATAATGATCAAGTTTCACAAGATATGATATATAGATGATCATAAAATGTAAATTAAGAAAATATACCTGGTATTGTCATTGAGCATGCATTATACATGTCACATATACATATGTATATGATTAAGTATTCATGAAATGTGCAAATTAGTACTGTGTAAATGTGTATGCATTGTATAATATAGAAGAGCAAATTAAGCAACAATATCCAGACATTGCCGGGACATCAAGGCAATAGCTATCTAGAGCATACTGTGAGTAACCTAGATGGTCCCTGTTGGGCCCCGATTCACATTAAGCATGTTTTCTTTATTTTGAGGTCTAGATTGATTAATTCCTTTTAGTTAGAATTATTTGGGATTTTAGTGCTTAGTTAATGAATATAAATTGAAAGGATTTAGTTAAATTAGATTTTTAATAAGTTACTAGAAATTAAAAAGAATAAGATGATGTAGGGGTAAATTAGGAAGTCTGTATATGTTCTTAAGGCTTAAGGCTTAGGAAATGGGCTTTTAGCCCTTTTTAAATGCCCTTAAATGAAGAAGGAAAGGATTAAATGAAGAAGAAATGAAACAAGTGATGATGTAGCTATATAACATGAAGGAAGAAACAAAAATTGCAAGGAAAGATTAGTAACCTAACAAAACTACATAGATTTAGTGTAGGTTTTATAAGTTGGAACAATTTTTCCCTAAGTCATTAAAAGACTTACGACACTTCAAAGAGAAAGAAAGGAGACTTGCAAAATTTTAGAAGAGAAAAGAGAGGGAGATTTCGGTTGAAGAAGAAGAAGAAGAAAAGAGTTGGAGCTTTGTTGATTTCTTGCTTTAGAAAGGAGGGTTTAAGAGTTTGCTTCAAGAAGAAAGTGGAAAGGAAGAGCTTAAGTTTTCCTTATAAGCAAAAGCAGAATTTTGTGGGTTTCATATAGGTAAAGGAATTTTGAATTTTCTTGGAGATTCTTGACAGGGTTTTGATACTAATAGCTTAAGTTAGGTATGGGTAAAGTTATGTAGGTGTTAAGTTAAGTTTTCCTTTCTTTAGAATTGCCAATTTTAGTATCCTATGTTAAATTGGGATTTTTTTGTTTGATGAAGGTGAAGTGAGGCAATTAGAGGAAGAGGCAAGGCCAATTGACCAATCGCAAGGCTAAGGAATTAAGGTGGGTAATTTTCTTAATAATTGAGTTAATAGGCTTATTAATGTTTTTATAATAAAAGCTAATTATGCTTTCCAATAAGTTACGATTTTTGAATAAGTTACTCTTTATGATAATTATGATTTTCATAAAGTATCTTTGGTATATAAGTTTATGTTGGAAATATTTGTAAAATGTTTTGTTAAGTGAAAAAGGGTTGATTATGTGAATTCGATGATTATGTGAAAGCTACATGAAAGTGACATTTTCTAAGGGCCATTTTAGCCAAAGCTTTTAAATTGTGTGAGTTATGTGATATGCATGATTATTTTGGATTTTGTGGTGGTCCCATAAGAGTCAGGTGCACCTGTCTAATCATAGGCTTCGCCCTCTTGCCCGTTAGTGGCATTGGAGCTCCTCACAGACTCCCATACGTTCACGAAAGCGATCATGTGTAGTACGTTCTATTTCGGATCCACTCGAACCATTTCTCTATGATTATCTGATAAGTTGATTTGTAATGTGTTTGATGTGATGAATTCTTATAAAGAGAATTGAGAAAGTGAAAATGTTTTATCAAGGTGACGTTGTTTTTGAAATAAATGGATTAATAATGTTTTTTCTTATTTCTCGTTTATTAAGTTATTACCCACGGAGCCGTCGAGCTCACCCCCCATTTTCCCTCCACAGGTATTAAACGAGAAATCGAGTCACTGCAACGGGATTGAGGCAATACTCCGATGCATTTTGCTTTTGAAGTCATGTTTTGAGAAAACAAAGCATTAACTTGTCTTTTGTACTTTTACTTTTACCTTTTGGATGTAATCGGGCTAAATGCTCTCTAAAGCTTTGTATTAAATTGTTTCTATGTAAATGGAAGAGTTTTGAATTTTAAAATGTATCTTATGTATGTTTTCTAAGAATGTATTGTTGTATAGTTGAAAATGACAAAGAGAAAGAATGGGATTGTGCTACTTTATGGATTGGAAAAGTGTAGATGCTTAGGAGTGAGGTTGATTTATGGTTTGAGAAATTTTTAGAATCCTAGGAGTGTGTTGCTGCCATTGGAGATTGAGTTATGCAGGTGATGGAGTTGGAATGAAGATTTTTGGCTAGAGCATTTTAGGGGAGGTGCTGTCCAATTTTTCCTAAAATGGACAGCAACTTGTTTTAGGTTTTAGACCCTTATAGAGCCTGAATTAAATTGAGATGTCTTCTTGAAGAAGTGTAGTGCTTATGGAGAGCTTTCAAATGATATAAAAACTTGTCACGATTGGACTTATGATGGAAAAGTTAAAAGGGCTTAAAGTTCTCAGTGCTGTTGATAAGGTGTAGGATTGTGCAGTACCTTTGGAAGGGTTTTTCACCCTCTTAGAGACTGATCTGATTTTTGCACTCGTCCTAAAAATTATAGATCATCTCTTTATCTTTTCAAAGAGGTAAAATATGATATTTTTAGACTTGTGTGTTAAAAGATATGAATTTTTAAACATCTGGTATAGTGTGGGTTCATTCTCTAAAGTTGATCAGTAACTTTGATAGAATTTTTGACTCCCTTAAAGGCCAAACTAGTTTTTCAAGTCTTTGTGGAAGTTGTAGAGCTTCCTTTTCCCTTTTTATTGATACCAAATTTACAAAATTTGGAGTTCGGGCTAAAGAGTTAGGATGTTTCAAAGTTTAGATGTTAAAAAAAAAATTTGTTGCATAGCCCGCGCCTGAGAGCACTGGGCGATTGCCCAGGCGTGCGCGCTGGGCGCTCGCCCATGCGCGAGTGATGGGCGAGGGCCGAGCTCCTTGCGCGTCTGCCGATCGATCTGACCTTCCTCCACTTGTTTGGCCATAACTTTCTTGTTTGACCTCCAAATCCCTTTGTTTTTGAAACGTTGGATTCCTAAGAAAAATTTCTACCTCCTCATGCAAAATTCAGAATTTTTGAGGCTAAGTTGAATTGTTTGGACTGAATCAACGAGAGACTTTTAGACGGATATTTTGAACATACTTTCGTATTTTGGTGATTTCTTGACCTAGAGAGATCCGATTGAGGTGATTTTTGATTCTTTTTAATTTAGAGACATGAAATTTCATTTTAGCTTAGGATTGGGATTAAATTATGGGCCCTAAGCTGCTTAATTTCATTGAGGGAGATTAGGGTAAATTTTACAAGATGTGTTCGGATGACATGAAAAGAAGTTCGAGTGAGGTAATTTTCGTGGTGAGGAATTCCTCCTGTTAAGTCAAAACAGACTTCACGTATTAAATAATTTTGATGACAAACAAAGAGAAATATACAAATGAAAAGTAGAT
>JANJEY010012460.1:0-10274 GCA_024703695.1 Erythroxylum cataractarum
ACACAACATATACAATCCTACACTTAGAGCATTTTCCAAAACCAAAGCAAAATACACTTAACTTTCAAAGATCATAATTTTCAATCCCGTTATCGAAAAATAGCATACTTTATGGCTACTAAAAGCTCTCGACATAAGCTACAATTTCATGAAGATCATTTCCTCAAATTTTTCCCAAATCAAAAGTCAACTCTTTACTCCAAAAGTCAAACTTTCTAATTTCTTCAAAATTTTGTACTTTCACTTTCTATTTCTTAATTTTCAACTTCCATTTCAATCAACTAGTTCATTTTGACTTTCATAACTCATACAACTCTACTCAAATTTCAAATTCATCAAAATCAATCACTTCATTTCTCATCAATCTCTTTTAAGCACAATAACATCTATAACACAATACTTATACAAACACACTCATTTAATTCCATTTAATATTTCTAATTTCTACCGAAAGTTTGGGGTCCAACAATAAGCGGGTAACTGGGAGAAGGCTCTTGTTAATGTGCATGTGTTGAACAAAATGGTTCCACTCGTGCCCAAACAAAAGCACATATTAATGCTCAAATCATTTCATTATACTTTCATGTTTTTTCTTCTTTTTTGAATATATAAAATGCCATTAAATTTTTTTAAGGCATAACATAAAATGTTTCAATGCATTTCCATCTTTATTTCGAAATTCATCAAAAAAATTTATATACCAACACATAAAGATTTCTCAAATCATTCAAATAGAAATCATGCAACATTTATTAAAACAATTGAAATCGTTTAATTCTCTTGATTCAAAAGAAAACATTAGTGGCTCATACTCTATTATAAACATGGAACCTACCTTGAATTCCTTGCTTAAGAAATTGGCTTAAGGATGTCTTTTCTCTTGCTCCTCTTGCCTCTCTTGATCCCCTTCTACAATAACAAAAATTTCACTCAATAGGTTTTTCAATTGAAAATCCCACAAAACACAATCACTAAAATTGGTTCTAGAATACCTAAACCCATGCATTTACTAAGCTTCATGAACCAAAATCCTTCCAAAAATCCAAAAGATTAACAATGATCTTACCTTGAATCTTTACTAATTGATGAGTTTCTTAGCTCTAATGAAAGCTCTCCTCTTCCTCTACCTTTTTCTCTTTTTGTACCACCTTAAAATGTTTCTTGAAGACTAAGAAAATCGAAACCCTAACTATCTTTCCTTCTTTTCTCTGCTCTCCATTGAAACCTCTCCTTCTTCTCTCTTATTTTCTTTTTCACTCTTCTCTCCCTTCAATTTACGTTTTTATTCTTCTTAAAAGCAAGACAACATTTTCCTCTTCCTATAATACCCTTAATCAGCGTGCAAAGCCAATTTTGCCCTTCCTTATATGCCTATGGTCTTTCATCCTTAAGTGTCCTGCCAAAATACCCTTGAACATTCTTATAACCTTAACACTTTAATTCCATTAGCCTATGCAATAAATCCTACTAACTTTGACATAATTTAAATAATTCCAACATAAGTTAATCTATCAAAACCTCAAAATTATTTAAATCATGCATAATAATAATAATAATATTTGGGGGCCAACAAAATACATCTTTTAGGTCCTAAATAATTGTTAACTTTCTAGCATAATACATAGGTCAGCTAGCAGAGCAAGTGATGGATATAGTGCTTACTACAACATAGATGACATTTGTTGATGCATTTAGTACATGAGAATGTAATAGTGTATGAGTTAAGTTCAAATGTCCTTTCAATATAAAATTTTTTTATATATAGGCATAATTTCTAAGCCTCAAACAATGAATCAAAGTACAAACCTATATTGTGTTAAGTTAGTTATCTTCTTATTATCACTCCTACACTTGTAAATATCAAAAGGGATTGTGTACTGGATATTTCTTTGCTCTACGACAAAACTCATTCCTAAAGAAACAGATCTATAAAGCCACATATTTGTAAAATGGTCGTGCAGCTAAGATGTTTTAACTCTAATGCAAAATGAACTCCTAAAAATAGATCTGTCAACTAAACAATTAAACATGTTTATCGGAAGAATAATTACTAAGTATGTATTTTGCTTAAGGAAGAAACGTGCATACATATCAAGACAAAGGAGAAAGTTCACAACATAAGAAAAAAAATCGCTTGCATTAATAAAATAGACCAAAAAGCTGAAAGTATAAAGAAGAAATAAAGAAAATGACAATTTAAAATATAGACATGAGAACCTATAAGACCACCAAAAGATGCACTTTTGGAACATTCTCTAACTACATTAAGAAATCATTTAATAAGTCCCACCTCTTTATCCTTATAAGGACGAATCATTAACCTATTAAAGAACTATTAGAGGATTGACCCTAGAAATAGAGAGACTCCTTAAAGCTTTATATAGGAAGATTCCACCTAATTCCTTTAGAATATCATTATAGTTGTTCAATATAGACCTAATTGTAGATTTATTCCTAGGGGCAGACTCGAGAGCATATAAGTTACTGACATTCAGGTTGTCAATAGACAAGTTTGAGGGCTTAGACTTGAACAACTCTTTGGCATTTTTTTAAAGCTCTCAATGAAGGATATGGTTGAATTGTTATAATTCTAAGTCTTAAAGGACTTGATCTTTAGGAAATTGCAACACACATTCTTCTTGTGTTCCTTCGCTATGAAATACTCATTCGAATATTAGGATTTAGTCTTTAGTCTTTTATAATTTATCATTTGATTGTGAACCTTTATATAAAAGGCTTTTATTTCCTCAGTGTAGCCTTTCCTGTCTTATTTTAAACCCTTCATGGTCTTGTCATAAGCATTGGTCATACCCTCTTGGCAAAGCCTATCATTCTTCCTCTAAAAATACTTGTTATACATATCATTCACTATAAGTAGCTACACTATAAAATATTAGTTTCAATAAGACCTGAATATAAAACAAAGTAGAGATAAAAAAAATTAATCACCCTTATGAGGTTGGCCTCTGTTTATCTGTGTCACACCTTTTTAGAGTTCTTCTCTAAGGCCTTCTGATCCCCTTGTAAGATCATACCTTAACAAAATTGTATGATGACTATGCCCTTCTTAAAAATTGAATACTATTTTTTAACATCCCATTTAGTAATGAAAACCTTAAATTCAGGCTTCGTACCCTCATCATTTATTATCGTACTGCTAGAAGTTGTTAGCTTCATGCAGGTCTTTATAAGAGTGGGGGCTTTCTATGTTGGATCATTGTTGCTGCTAAGAGAATTAGGCTTATAGTTATGGATCTACACGAATGTCAGTGGCATGTCCCCCTTCTTTTTCTTAGAGATATCTTCCTTCTAGTGAGCCACAAACATTAATTTACAAAGATCTATTTCTATAATAATAAAAATTCAATGACAAAGATTAATATAAAAATGATAGATCATGAAAAAGTAGCCCATTATCCTATCGATTGATAATGCCTATATTTAACAATAACTTTCCTCATAACAAAAATTCCTAATAAGGAACTTGTTTGTAAGAATCTAGTAAGGCCTTCACTTATGAGGCTAAGGGACCATCTGATTTTCATCTCTTTTTGAAGCCTAAACCAACCTCTCTCTAAGTCTACCTAACCCTCACTCTCTTTTTTCCTCTAAGATTAAAAATAAAAAATTGATGCTTATACCAACAGGTTCCCTTTAGAAGTTTGTTCAAGCTAGTTCTGGGTTAAAGTTCAAACTATACCAGTATGGAAGCTTATTTAAAGAATGAATTTAATGCATAAACTTGAATAGATCTATTATAGGTTCTATATTCTTAAAGTGACAAACCAAATGGACAGAAGAAAGGAGACATTGATAAGTGTGAACTGATATTGTTTAGGGCTTAGTTTGATATATATTTAGTTATTAATTCAATCATTTAGTATGTGTTCAGGTAAGAATTGTGTTAATTTGTTATTTATTTTTGTTTTAAGTGTTTTATGGATTAGTACAAGTGTTTTAGCTTAAATATTATTTTTTTGCGGCACCTTGATGTGTTTACTAGTGTTTCAAGGTCAACATCAAAGAACGGAGAAGTTTTAGAGACATTTAGGCCAAAAAAAACCGCCTATAATCATGACACAATAGACCACGATCATGGCAAAAACACCAAAGTTAGCCCACGATCGTGATCTGCATGCCACGATCATGACAAAAGCATAAGGAACAGCCCAAGATCATGGTCTGCAAGGCCACAGTTGTGGCCTACCTCAGGCAAACGCATAGACACTCAAAAATGTCAAGTTTTAAAGTATTTTTTTGGACTTTTCGAACCCTTAGAAAAAGCCTAGGGCTACTAAGAACATAAAAGATATTTAAAGAACAAGAAAAAGAGGCAGAAGGAAACTTTTGCATTAGTCACCTTGAGAAACGCTAGAGACGATTCATCTAGAGATTGAAGAAGAGAAGAAGGAAGACAGAAGAAGGGAAGAAGTTGACTCAATGAACTTCCCAAATCAGGAGGTTTCCCGACATCGCTGCCTCCCATCCTCCATTTTGGTTGTATTACTTGTTTATTTTTAGTTTTATCATTATATAGAATTGGATTGAATAGTTGATGATAGAATCTAATTAGTCAAGGATATTCTAAACTCACCTTCGGAGTTTTATACTTGAATTAATGAAATTTTATTTTTTATTTGTTTGTTGGATTTGTTGTGATTTAATTCTGTGATTGCATAATTTTATAATAAACTAAGAGGGTGAATCAAATGAAAATTTATTAAATTGGCCTAACAAGAGCTAGATGATTTAATAGAAATTAAAATTAAATCAAATTGGTAAATTGTACGAAGAGTGATCTTGCATAGGTTTCCGATAGTTTATAAGAGAACTTTAGAACTAATTAGGGTTTTGAAAAGGTTGTGAATTGAGAAATTGCAGCTTCCATAATATGACTAGGGTTTATGATTTTTGGTTAATGGTTATAACTCAAGAGAGAGTAATCAAACCTAGGATAGTCTAGAACCGACAATCCAATAATTCATAATTAGTTAGGTTAGCATTAAAGATAGGTAAAATTCTCTTTCTCTCAATTAATTTCTTTCGGATGATTCTTGGGTGTGTTGCAATTGCTTAGTAATTAGTATTTCATGTTTTATTCTTAAATGTTTGATTGAATTAAATCCTCGTTTTTAGTTTCGTGCAATTTGAATTTTTTTTATTATTTTGGCTTTAGATTTTATATTAGATTAAATCCTTCCTCGTGGGATCGACACCTTTGGTACTACACTAACGATCAGTACACTTGCAGATTATTGATGGTTATTAATTAAAACTTATGCACAATCAACACCCGATCAAGTTTTTGGCGCCATTTTCTGGGAGGTGATTAGTTTAGTTCTTTAGTCTAAGGCTTTTTTACCTTCTTTTTTTTAAAAAAAGTTGGGCATAAAGTAGATGACACATCAACTTGGATATCACCAGACAATAATAGGGAATTTCAAGAGTTAAATACTAAAAAGAGATATCATGAAGGATGTATATTATAAGGATGATAGGACTCTTGTGGATTTCAGTGAGCCCCAATTTAGTTAGATAAATCATCATCCTTATATGAACTCGTAAATGTTAAGGTGGCAGAACCACCCAGATTTCTATTGGTCCAATAATGCAAGTACTTACATATGACATCAAAACCTATTTTGAACTTCAGCAAGATGAGTCCAGTTCATGAGATTCCAAATTGGAAAAAATCATGGATAAGTTAACAAACATGGAAGAGACCCACCCAGAATAGACTGGAAGAGCAAATTGATTAAGTATGGAAAATCATGCCTCTTTTATTCACAACCTGGACATTCAAGTGAGGCAGCTTTTCGGTTAATTTTGTAAGAGAAGTGTGGAAGACTCTTTGAGATATATGGAATTATATTAATGAGAGCAATATGAGGCTATCACACCTAGAAATGGGAAGAACAAGAAGAACTAGTGAAAGACCAAGCTAAACCCTATCTTGCAAAAGACCAGGAGATGTGGTAAACCATACTTGAACATCTGCAAAACTTGGGTAAATGTCTATGAAGAGAACCTCATCATTTGGATTAGTGATGACTAAGTGACATTCAACATAAATGATGTATTAAAGAATCCGGATAAGGGCGACTCATTTATAAAAAATGATGTGTTTGAATCTTTAAAGGTATAAGAGGACGAGGAATAGTTGACAATGGACATCAAGTTTAAAGAAGCTATGAAAGTCTCTGTTCAAGAAGCTAAAGAAGAAGAGGAGATGAGGGAAAATAAGGAAAAACCAAGAAGAGAACAACTCACCCTCTTACTAGGAAAACTGTTAGATTCCATAGAAGATTCAGGAAGTTTTGTTATTTCATGTTTTATTAACAATTCGCTCGAAAAAAAGACATTTATAAGCTTAATTAGTTTTCATAATTTTATCAATATTGTCTTTCTAATCATTTTGCAATTTGTAGTTCACTTACTGGCTACAAAACCTATCTTAAACGAAAAGAGTGGAAGTAAGCCGCTCATAATTGATCTCGACTGAGTTTCCAATGATGTAAGGTCAAGCTAATGACCATAAATTAGCACGTTCAGCAGTTAGATTTAAATTGTTGTGTTTAGTTAGATTTGTTTTGAATTTTAAATAAAATTTTAATAATTTGAAATGATTTGAGATTACTAATTCTTTCATTCTCCCTGAATCAATTATACGATAGAAAAGCCAGCTCGGCATCAAGCACATTTGGTCTCTACCTCTGACACATCACCACCTCAGTCACCACGATGGTTTCGTGTTCTAACCCTTTTCTTTTCATTTTTGTTAGTATTTTGTTCTTTTGCCTTCCATATATTGCTTCATTCCCCCTTTTGTGTTTGCATGTCTCCTTCTCACATTGAGGACAATGTGTTGTTCAAGCATAGGGAGGGTTATGTGTTTTGTTTTAAATGTAAATTGTGTATATTGTATGATAGTTTGTTAGGTTGCATATTGTGAATTGTGTCAATGTGTCAATTTCTTAGATGGATTGAAATAGATTTAATTTTTAACATAATCTATTAGGTTGTGAAGAGTCATTAGCTCACGAAATTAGTGATCATGTTTTTTGGCTAAATATTCATTTTAATTAGGATTTAGTGTTAGTTTTTAATCCTCTAAATTGTCATGTTCATTCATAATTTTAGGTCTTTCGTCTAAAGTGGCTTTGCTAGTATTTTTACATGGAAACGAGTAGCTAAAGCAACAAGGTAGGCTATAAAAAAATTGTGTTAGTTAATTTTAAGTAAAGAACTATTTCGCTGGCCTTCAAGTTATGAATAAAGCTAGTAGCCAGTTAAGAACGTAATGTAGCTGAGTAACCAAATCGACATGTATCACAAATGTGTACCTCTGCATCAAAAGGCTATAATGACATTCTAACTAAGCAGCTTAATAAAAACATAACTTAGTCTAGTAACTGGATCGAAATTCATCACCAATGTTTTCCTCCGAGTAAAAAACTAGGTCCATGTCCACAAAAATTAAATGAATAGAAAAAAATATTTTCTAATAAAACCTACCATAACTTGTAATATCTTGAGTTTTTATGAAAGCGAACTTAGGAGTAGTTATAGAGTTTGAAAAATCGAACAATTATTAATGTGTGTATATAATTGAAAAGGGTGAATAATTTGAAATTTCAGGTCTTGATTAATATGTATGTTTAGTCCAGAGCTCCTAAATGCAGATTTTGCATGTTAATGATTTGGAATAACTTGAATGATCGTGTTTTAAGTTAAATTTATTTTATGAAGCTGAAGTCATTGTCTCATTACTGCATTGTGTGCTTTGTAATTTTGTGTGTTGTTGTTTTGTTTACTTGAGGAGCAAACATTTAAGTGTGGGGATGTTGATAAGTGTGAATTACAACTTGTCTTAGGGCTTAGTTTGATATGTGTTTAGCTATTAATTCAATCATTTAGTATATGTTTAGGTTAGAATTGTGTTGGTTTGTTAATTATCTATGTTTTAAGTGTTTTATAGGTTAGTACAATTCTTTAAGCTTAAATATTATATTTTTGAGGTACCTTGATGTGTTTGCTAGTGTTTCAAGATTAACATCGAAGAATGGAAAAATTTTGGAGACATTCGGGGTGAGACAGAAGCACTAGAGTTAGCCCACGATTGTGGCCTATATGTCACGATCATGACAGAAGCGCAAGGAATGGCCCATGATTGTGGCCTGTATGCGATGATCATGTCAGAAAGCTCAGATATGGCCCATGATCATGGCCTACGTTAGGCAGACGTATAGACACTCAGAAGAGATTGTTTTGGACCTTTTGGACCCTAAAAACACCCTAGGGTTGTTCAGAACACAAAGGATATTTAAAGAACAAGAAAAAAAAAAAGGTAGAAGGAAGCTTTTGCATCAGCCACCTTGAGAAACCTTAGAGGGAATTCATCTAGAGATTAAGGAAGAGAGAAGAGGAGAAGAAGCTGACTTGATGTACTTCCCTAATTAGGAGGTTTCCTGTTGTACTTCCCTAATTAGGAGGTTTCTCGATCGATGATGATATAATCTAAAATGTCAAGGATATTCTAAACTCACCTTTGGAGTTTTATATTTGAATTAATGAAATTTGATTATTGGATTTGTTGTGATTTAATTATGCGATTCTATAATTTGATAATAAACTAAAAGGGTGAATCAAATGAAAAACGATTAAATTGGGCTAAAGAGAGTTACGTAACTTAATAGAAATTAGAATTAAATCAAATTAGTAAATTGTAGAAAGAGAGATCTTGCATAGGATTCTGATAGTTTATTAGAGAACTTTAGGACTAATTAAGGTTTTGGATAGGCTGTGAATTGAAAATTTACAAGTTCCATAATCTGATTAGGGTTTATGATTTACAATTAATGGTTATAACTCGAGAGAGAGTAATAGACCCTAGGATAGTCCAGAATCAACAATCCAATAATTCATAATCAATTAGGTTAACATTAAGGATAGGTAAAATTTTCTTTCTCTCAATTGATAATTTCTTTGGATTGATTCTTGGTTGTTTTGTAATTGCTTAGTAATTAGTATTTCATGTTTGATTCTTGAATTGTTTGATTGAATTAAGTTCTCATTTTTAGTTTCATGTAATTTGAATTTTTGAAATTATTTCTGGCTTTAGATTTTAGGATTAGATTAGCTTTCTCCTCATAGGATCAACACATTTGGTACTACACTAACAAACCATGCACATGTGGATTATCGAAGTTTATTAAATAAAAATTACACGTACACAACACTCGATCAGACATCAATAATGAAGGTGGAGCTACCCTATAGTTAGACCATTTTTCTAATTCTTAAGAAAAATTTGTTTAGAAGGAGCCTCATCCTACACTTAAATCTATTAAAGTAGACATTAATCTCACCAGGACTAGCAAAACAAATCTACTTAGCCATATAAGGGAACATTAGCTTTATATAGGGAGGAAGGACAAAAATAGACTTCATTCCCTCCAGGTCACTCATTTTGATTTTTTCTTTAAAACCCTTTGCCTCAAACTTTACCGTCAACTTAAAGTTAGGGATAATAACCTAATAACTTATACACTCAACCCTTCCAATTATCTCATCATTACGAAATACCCTATACTCCTAAATTATACTCTAAAACTACGACTCAGACTACCTGAATGAGGCATAACTCCCTAGGAAAATAAAAACTTAAAAGGGAAGGAAAGAATAAAAGAGAATGACTATAGAAAGGTTGAGGAGGAATTGACGGAACCTTTTCTAAAATGCAAGAAATGAAAGAAAAAGCAAAAATTTTAGTAAACATTGAGGAAAAACTATTTATATATTCATGAATGGCTTTAAATAATGGTATATAGACAACTAGAATTGTAGCACCCCTTACCATAAGGTATACACCGGGACGCCCGTAAGTCATTCCGATACATATCTTACGATAAGGGTGAACTACGAACAATCACTACTGTACCTCTCATGGCATTAATATAAAGCATCAATACTGAAAATCACTAATTTTTTTGAAACCATAAATTTTTTTTCTCATTTCATATCATTAAGAACAGTAATTTACACATCAGTCTGTTTTTCACTTTCTGTACAATACTCCAAAAGAAATCTAATACAAAATGCCTAACTAGGTCATCCCCAAAAGATCACAGCTGACCGACCTGTGATACTTGACTTCTCTTGCCAACACGATCTACATGGTAGGAAAAGTCCCTCTGAAGCTAGGAGTCTACTCTCTCGATCCTGAAAAATAATTTGCAATTTTGGGTGAGTTTGCGAACTCAGTGAGGAACCAT
>JANJEY010012527.1:0-10271 GCA_024703695.1 Erythroxylum cataractarum
GTCGCTTCTCAAGTACTGGTGAAGCTTGTTCGGGTTGCGGGTTCTCGGGTGGATTTGGGCCTTGTTCGAGTTCGAGTTCGAGTGTAGTTTCATTTTCGTCGAGGCGTCCTGAATCGTGGACTCTGCAGCCTCTACACTTGCAGTACTTAAAAACGAAGAAGGCGGAGAATAGTAACAAAGCCAATGATCCCACGCACCCTACCACTAGAAAAGCTATCATCTTTCCGTTCCATTCGCAACTCTTTGAATCACCCTGAGGGGGCAAAGAGGGTGGCCATGATGGCTGTTGTTTTGGTGGCTCATCCACCGGCGGGAAGGTACAGTTGCCAATGTTACAGTGCTCACATATGCTTTGTCCCTGTGGACAAAGTAAGCCAGTTCCTGTCATTGGACCGCAACGACAACTACTAGTACTACTGCAGGGACCTGGCACCACTCTATCAAACACCTTGAAATTTGAGTTGAAATTTTTATTTCCCCAACAGTACAACGAAAAGTTGTACTTCAGAACTCCGCAGAAAATGTCTCTCTTTGCTTCGATAGAGCTAAAGTACTCCCCTTCCAAACTTGGCGGCAGACTGAAATTATTCTGCCCCCAACAGGTTACTGTTTCATTCGCTCTCAACGCGCAGCTACGGTTCTCTCCGGCAGCCATTGATAAGAACTTTCCTTGTGGCTTTTCACCCACATCTCCCCAACATTCCATATCATTATCATATGTAAGAGCACAAGCATGTCTAGACCCAGCTGCAATTAAGCTATAATTACCAGTTGGAGCTTGACCATTGATATTATTAACATTCCCCAAGCACTTAACAGTCCCGTTTGGCAGCAACCCGCAAATGAATTCGTCACTAACTGCGATGTTTGAGAAGTTTGGAGCTGCGGCAGTGCTGAGCTTACCCGATTGCCAGCACTCGAGATCATTACTGACATTAACAAGGCCACATATACGCCAATTACCGGCCTTTAGTTCTCTTATATCAGGGCCTTGGTAGATTCGTTTGGGCTTCATACCGGTGTCGTTTGTCGAGAATCTCCAGCAAATCATAGTTGAAGATGAACGAAAGGATATTAAGCCGCACATGAATCCATCCCCAGCAACTACCCCAGAAAACTCAGTATTCGGATTAACAGGAATCTGAATTCCGGTGGGAAAGCTTGAACAATTTAGAGACGAGCGTTGGCTATTTAGAGGTCGCACTAGAGCACATACCACCGTGTGGTTAGAGGTATTGGCTATGGAGAATGTTGAAAGAGAGCAAGTGAAGGGAACCAAGAAAGTGAATATGAGCAGAAGAAGAGAAAGGGTTCTACCGAACATAAAATCCATAGAAATGGGTAGCGATATGATGCAATTTCATGGTGATCCAGAGGTGGGATTGTTGTAGGACTGACTAGTCGGAGATGGTTTTAGGCAGGCTTTAAGGGCGTAAAGGGATTCAAGCGGAAAAGGAACGCGTAAGGGAGGACCAAGGACCAAGTCCTTTGAAAAGTCCTATCACAAGATGTAAGAAATCTAGGACTTTAAGAGAAGGAAATTACATGTGGAGCGTGTGCGGTCAATACTTGGAAACTCGTTTCAACATTTGAACAACTGAAGAGTGCTATTTCCACGACCATAGTCCTTAGTTAAAGGATATAACTTTAGTTTCCTATCAAGAAGATTATACGAGGATATAGAACTTTTTTTTTGGGAAGAGTTTTTTTAAATTAATTAGTTGATTGTTTGGTTTTCAATTAAAAAAATAACTTTTAAAAAAGAGATTCATGTAATAAATCTTTTGACAACAAAAAAATATTTTTATTAATTTTAATAATATTTTATTTTATAATAAAAATTATTTATACATATAAATATTATTTAAAATATATTAAAGAATCACAATATATTAATTATTATATAATTTTAAACCTTAAGAAGCATAAATAAAAATATATTTAACCAAATCTTTTATATATGATTATAATATAAGTAAAATTAATATAAATATATATACATAAATATATAAAAAAAGTCAAATAATTTTATATATTGTGAAAATTATATATAAAACATAAGGATAAAAAAACTAAAAAATAAACTTATTAATTGATCTAAAAAATCTACTTGAAAAAATATTTTTTTGAAAAGTTCTAAATTTGAGTTTCTTAAAAAGCTGTTAAAAAAGTTATACCTACTAAAAAATAATTTTTAATTTTACAACCAAACAGGCGTTTAAAAAAAACTTTTACATTTGAAAAAAATACTTATTTATCGTATAAAACCTCAACCAATCATAGACTTAGTCTATCCTCGAACTACATAATTGCGGAAGCGTTCTCAACTGTATAGAACACATGCTAAACGTTCAGCCATAAAAATAAAGTGGAATTCCAGCTGCATCGCTTTTGGAGAACTTCCCTCCGAAACCAATAAGTTATGGTTTATAAATGAAAAACAAATCATGAATGTGACACACCGGAAGTTTCAATGATTCGCAATAGAATAGTTAACCGCTGACCACATCAAATTGATGGTGATTAGCATTTACTTAGGGTTATATTTGGTTTGAACGGAAAGTTTTTAATAAAATAGAGCAGGTAAAATAATTTATAATAAAATAAAATATAAATAAATATAATATTAAAAAATTGTTATTTAGGAGGGATGAAATAATTCATAATATAATAAAGTAAAATATTATTTAGAAGAAAAGTTTATGATGTAATATAGTAAAATATTATTTGTCATTTTATATTCCATCTTAAACCTCCTAAATCAGTAGGAATAATAATTTTGGTTCGACCTGCATAGTCAGGTTCGATTTTGGCCTAAGTTGACCGGATCACGAGTTAAAATGATTCGGCCTGACCAGGTCACAGACCGAGATCAGGTCATCTTGCGGCCCTACCGAAATAACAAAAACGACGTTGTTTTGTAATTTTTTAAAATAAGGATGGGTCGGTTGGCCAGCTCCAGCGCACAAGTCATCCAACTCCTGGCCCATACCGGCCAACCTATTGACATCCTTACAAATCAAAGATTTTTCATTTTTGTTGTTTATGATATAATAAAATGTAATATGTAACTCTTATCTTTTATCTTATTTCAACCTATTATATTATAAATTCTCGTTTCAAATGATAAAATAATATTATATTCTATTCCATTTTATTAATAAACTCTCAATTAAATATACCCTAGTTTCATTACAAAATGTGTAAAAATTATAAAATATTTTGTTTATATTAAGCAAATATACTTTTCTTTTACTAAAATTGGTTTGAAGCTACCTTACTTTTTATGTAAAGAATTTTAATACCTTTTGGCAGGATCTCTCAACTGGCTAGATAAATGTGGTAAGTCGGGCTTATTTACTTGGGTAATATTTGTGGAATGCTCGAAATCCTTTAATATGGTAGGATAAATGATTAGATCTCAGAGCTATTGTTGCCTCTTCAACTAGATTTCTTGAAGAGTGACAACATGCCCAATTTAAGAGTAGAAATTATGGACCAACAAATGCAGATGAACCTGTTGTTTGTTGATCAGGCCCAAATGTTAGAGTTATGAAGTGCAATTTTGATGCTGCAATTTAATATGATCATGGGACTATATCATATAGCTTAATAATAAGATGAGAGAGAGGTCATTTTGCTAAATGCCTCTCAGGTTTTTCTATATCAAATTATAATCATCTTATTATTAAAGTTATCATATTCAAAGAAGCTTTATCTTAGTTGATACAATCTGATTTCACGTCAGTTGAGGTAGAAACATATTGTCTTAAGTTACTGCAAAAGTTCCATGGATCAATAACTGACATCAATGAGTTGGAAGTGATACTAGAAGATTGTAAATTAACATGTATTTTCCAATTCTCTGCATTTAAATAGATTCCAAGGCATATAAATATGATAGCCTACATGTTATCTAAATCAAATACTAGATATCCCAATAGGCTTAGTTGAGATATACAACATGTTTTTTTGCTAGACGCTCTAAATTGTGATATTGTTTCGTATCAATAAATAAATACATTTTCTTCCAAAAAGAAAGGATTGATAGGCTAAATTTATTTTTATTTTTTAAAATTTTAGACTAGATTCAAACTCAAACTTAAGCTGTCCAATTTGAATAGAACTCGAATTTATGTAAATGTTATCTTAATTTAGTTATATAAATTCAATATCAAAATTAATAATGTCCATTAAAAAAAGAGAAAAAGAAGAATTATTCCAATTATATTAACCAAGTCAACTATGCCAGGTCCACGCCTTGACTGCCTCATATTTTACGACTAGTCAAACTAGTTCAGACAGTCAGACTTGATCTTGTCTCTTTATCATAATTGATAAGATATCTTCCATGTCTTGTTTTTACTTTTTTTAAATTTTATTCTATTTAATTTTATTCAAGTATTTATATAAAATTTACATAAATGTATAAATAAGAATTAATAAAATAAGGTAAAAATTAGTGAACCTAAATAAAATATCTGATTTATTCTCTTTTTTTCGAAATAATTTGTAATTATTACTTACAGTGTAATTTAAATCAAACGTTAAAATCACAAGGTGACTGTATCTACGCCCCTTTTTTTGAAGTTTGAAATTTAATTTACCTTCCATATCATTGTCTTGCTTTTTACGTAGATTCCTCCTTTTCTGTTCCTTTCTAAGACTTGGTCACAAAGACTTCCATATGTTATTCTTCAATTTATGCTTATTTTGTTGTAAGCATTACGTTATCAGGATTAAAAGTTAAAATCTGCAGTTCCTTGTTTAAGACTTTAAGCAACCCAGGAGGCAAGGATTGTTCTAATGATCATCATTCTAAATTCAACAAATGGACCGTGATTATAATAAGATTATCTAGAAGATTTTGACTTCTCGGCTGTTCACTTTCCACCAAAAAGTGTTCATTTTTAATTTTACGATGTACTGTTATTACTTGCTAAAAATGCTGTCTTCAACCAAGTGATTACTTCTAACGAAGATAGTAAAATGGCCACAGTTGATGTCTTCATACTATAAAGGGAAAGGATCAGCATCAACAAGCATCTTCACCACCTCTCTCATGGTGGGACGCAAGCTTGGAAGCTTTGCAGTGCAAAGAATTGCAATCTTTAATACTTTGATCATGCCATCTTGAACACTTTCAGAAGCAATCTCCTTGTCTAGAAGCTGCTTTATGGCATTTTCTCCATCAATGACATGAGCTAAAGCCCAGTGTACAATGTGTTTCCCTTCTTCATAATCCTCTTCAATTGGTCTCTTCCCTGTCACTAACTCGAGCAGCACAACACCAAAGCTATACACGTCACTCTTTTCAGTCACCTTGAGAGTGTAGGCCATCTCTGCATGTACAAGTTAGGAAGAAAGAAGGATAATTTAAAGACTGTTCTTGCTCAGAGTGTGATGATGAAATGATTCAGAAAAGGTTGTCAGATTACATGTATTTATTTACTTACCAGGAGCAATATATCCATGAGTTCCAGCAAGATGGCTATTATCACACCACCCAGCATCATTCATCTCTGCAAGCTTTGCCATCCCGAAATCACAAATTTTGGGTTCATAATCCTCATCAAGTAAAATGTTGCTTGACTTTATATCTCTATGAATAATAGGTGGTGAGCAGTGATGGTGCAGATATGCAATTCCTTTTGCAGCTCCTGTAGCAATTTTATACCTCTGATACCAATCCAATCCAGGCTCCCCACTTTCGATCTGTCTGTGAAGTGCTTGAAACAGATTACCATTTGGCATGTACTCCAATACCAAAAGGCTAGATTTTCCTTTGAGTAAACAAGCATAAAGCTTCAATATATTTCTCTGTCTTATCTTCCCTAGAATTTCCATTTCTGCAGTCAAAAACTTCAGACCATCTCCTCTCCATAACTGCTTTACAGCTACTGTACATCCATTTTTCTTTAGCTCCAACCTGTACACTTTTCCTGTTCCACCACTTCTGATCAAGTTCTCCTCTTTCAGGTTGCAGATTTCATCTGCATCGATATCGAGTTGGTGGAAAATGGAAAGTTTCCGTTTCGCATCTCCTTCCTCTTCCAAAATGCTTTCCAAGTCAATCCGATGCTTTAATTTTCTGTAGCTCATAAGCAGAAACCCAGCTAAAACGAAGATCAAGGTGGATGCTATGATAGAGAATATGACCAGCCTTTCTTTAGAATCTCTTTTCTGACTTTGTTTTCCTGTGCAAACTTGCATATCTGTGTTTCGAAATGTTCGGGAATCATTTTCAATACAAAGATCCTTGTTCCCGAGAAAAGCTCCAACTCCACCAATCGTCAAGAGAACATTTGGGATTCTTCCTGACAGCTTATTTTCAGACAAATCAATGGAACTTAGCTTCAACTCATCCAAACCTTCTGGAATAAAACCGGTCAGTTTATTCCGGGAAAGATTCAGAGAGTTCAAAGAGCTAATATGTGAAAAAGAAGGCGGAATATGACCACCGAAGGAATTCAAAGCGAGATTCAACTCCTCTAAACTGGAACAATTCCCCAGGTCTGATGGTATGCTTCCTGTAAATAAATTTCCTTCCAAAAGCAAGGACCCTAACTGCTTTAGACTACCAATTTGGGAAGGTAGTAGGCCAGAGAAACTATTGTTAGACAAGTAAAGCTTCTGTAAATCTGTCAGTTTGCCCAGTTCTGGTGGGAGGGGACCTGAAAAATTATTGTTCTGAAGACGCAATTCGGTTAAGCTGGTTGATGTACCAATTTTAGGGGATATCCCTCCAGTGAAATTGTTATCGCTAACATCAATGACATTGGCAAGTGGGAGTAACCAAACCTCATCAGGAATCATACCAGAAATAAGGTTTCCACTGATTCTGAACCGTTTCAAAGTTTTGCACCGAGTATAAGAGTCTGGAAACTTCCCGGAGAAATTGTTCTGCAGGGCAAGCAACAACTCTAATTTCCCATTTTCACAGAAGAATTTTGGGAAATCACCCGAAAATTGGTTCTCAGATATGTCCAAAGTGTTCAATGGAGAGAATCTACCCAAATTTGCTGGGAACTGGCCGGAAAAGCTGTTTCTGTAGATTGAGAATACGTCAAGATGACGCATCTCTCCGAAACCAGCAGGAAGTTGTCCCGAGAAATTGTTTTCATACAACTGAAAAACCTTCAAGTTCTTCAAATTGCCAATTCCCTCAGGCAGTTTCCCATACAGTTGATTTGAAGATATGTCAATTTCACGCAACAGGGTCAGCTGTGCAAGTTCTGAAGGGAGCTCGCCGGTCAGATTGTTTGCAAATAGCTCAATCTTGGTAAGCTTATGCAATTTGGAAATTGATTTTGGGAATTTCCCAGAGATCTTGTTCCCTGAAATATCCAGCATATCCAACTCCTTCAGCTCAAATATCGATTCAGGAATCTCTCCTCTCAAATTGCATCGTGACAGAGCGAGACGAGACAGGTTCCTCAAATTTCCAATGGCATCAGGGATCTCACCTTCATCAAATTCATTTAGCGCCAAACCAAGTCCAACCAGTCCAGTTAAGTTTCCTACCCAGTTGGGAAACCCACCAGCAAAGAAGTTACCTGACAAGTCGAGATGCTCCAACATTTTCAACATAGACAGGTCAGGTATGACGCCCACCAATCCGTTACCCGTCAGATTCAAAACTCTAAGATTGCTACAATTACTGAGTTGATAAGGCAGCTTCCCAGAAATGTGATTAGAAGGTAGCCATAAAGTATCAAGTCTCTCAAGTTGAGCAATAGATGGTGAAATCTCACCGGAGAGGGACTTGTTTTCAAGTGAGATTGCAGTCACTCTGCCTGTAACCGGATCACAAGTGATCCCCGAGAACATGCACGGAGACTCTGATTCTTTCCAAGAATCCATATTCACAGGGTCTTGGAGCTGGGTTTTAAACTGAAGCAAGGCCCTAGTTTCAACAGACAGAGAGAAAGAAGGCGGGAAAGTTGACATGAACAGGAAGCAAATGCATGAAAGCATATGGACGAAAGATGGAGGTCTTTTGGCCATTGGAGGCAAAAAAGAACGAGTGGAATGGTCAATCAGATGGTGTTTATTACGAAAGCAAAGCCTTCAATTAGTTCCATGACCAGCCATCCTGGAAACAGGCCGAGAGATCATATCCCAAATCAGATTACCCAAGAACTAATAATGCGATGGAAATTAAGAGAAAAAAATAGTACACACGCACATACACACAAACAAACTAAAAGAATATACATGGATGTTTTAATTTAAATATAAAAATTGTTTAAAAATATGATTTATATACCCAAAAATTGATTCAAAAGTTATAAGATGATTATGAAGAATGACTAATTTTCAAGTCAAGAGTTTATTACTATCTAATTTTGTCTGGATTTAATTGAAAGATATAATTTATAAATTATTAGGTATATAATTTATAAATTATTAGGTATACTTAATTATAAAAATTATATATATATATATATATATCTTTTTGTTTATCTACTAGATGTCTTAGGAAGGTGCTAAGTTGCTAACTGTAGGAAGGCGTCTTTAAGTCATCTATACTCAAACTAATCTCCGCTCTTACTAAATCCATAAAGTAATATTTTGTTTCGTTTAATCGAAATGCTACTTTTGTTGTGTGTGAAGTAGGCAATATTGATAAGAAGAAGAAAACGAGCTTTCTTTAGTCAACAGTGCTTATCCTTATTAGGACCACACATCGAGATCAGAAGAAATGGAGAAGAAAAGGAATTGATGGTATTGGGTCGAATGTGCCCTGTAACCAGCGATATTTGGCAGTCCTCCCTGTCCCTGTCATTGGTTTGAGACAAATCTAAGACATCGAAACACTGTCAATTCTCTAAAGAGAACACAATAATGCATCCTATTTTGTTGGACATTCCTTTGTTTTATCTGCTCTTTGAACAACCCTATGTACATATATATCCTTCCATTTCAACGAGCTAAAGCTAATTCAATACATCCCTAACTTATGGAGGAGCTGCTATCTATAAATAAATGTAGATATAGATGTAGTCTTTTACGTAGGATTTTGAAAGACATGGTCTGCAGTTTTCTGAACTCTAGACCCGTACATGTGTATGGTTTCGAATGTTTCGTGTCGAGGTGTTCCTGATAAGAATGAGGCAGTGCCTGTTTCTTTCACTCACGTCCTTATTCTGATTTGTGAAGAAGAATCTTACGGTGTAAAATATCTGAACCTCAACTTCGACAGTCGGAGAATGAAACTAAAACAGGCTTTCAGAAATTGAATTGTGATGTCTCATAAAATTTGTAAAAATCACAAAAAATAATTTTGTTTTCTGTTTCTTTTTTTTTCATAACCTAATTTACTGTTAACTAAGTATTTATTATTTAATATACTAATTATTAACAAAAATTATGAATAATATAATATAATATTAATTATTAATAAGTTATGATTAATTTAATTTAATAATTATTTAAATTTTGTAATCAAATCAAATTAATAATTATTAATAAATATAATAAAACTAAAAATATCCTCAAAATATATATTTTTCAAATAAAAATTTGATTCAAGATTTAAGGGGGTACTTGTTACCTTAGTATTAACAAAGGTAATACTTTCATTCCGTCATGTTCAGCAATACATCGATTAATGAAAGAATGAGATTCATTATTAGCTATTCTACATTTATATTCTTCACTAAATTCATTTCTATTCTCATTTTTTTATTCTCAGGCGCTTCCTAAATATATTTAAAATAAAATTTAATTTATAAATAAAATTACTCTTTAATTATTTATTTTAATAAAATAAAATAATTTTATTAATAAATATTATATAAAATATTTAAATAAATTTAATTAATTAAAATAATGTACCCTCAAGGTTTAGCTAATCTATAATTATCATCAATAACTAACTTGATATTAACAGAAAAATAAAAACTAAAAATAGAAATTAAAATTAAAATTAAAACTTATAATAAAAAATAAAATATAAAATTTGAACCAAACGCACCAGTTACAAATTCTTAATAAGAGTCATGTTTGTTTCACCACAAAGAATTAGTCAGGCTTGATGGCATCATTTGATTTTAACAAGGCTCTGATTGTTCGAACACAATCAACACATGGTCAAGCGTGAAGAAGCTTCACCAAAAGGCCCATTAAAACTGGAATGAGTTTCGGCATTGGGCCATTCTGATCCAAATCAGTTGAAAATGGACTGCCTCTATTCAAGTCGACCCGACGGTATCGCTTGGAAGTTCTAGATTCCGTCGTCTTGAGGAGAATTGAATTCTGTGAATTTT
>JANJEY010012547.1:0-10270 GCA_024703695.1 Erythroxylum cataractarum
ACACATAACACTCAAATGCATCATACATGACAAATTAAAGATGCAATGCACAACAAATGACTCGAGGGTTCTATGGAAACAAAATAGAGAAATCGAAGTTTACCCCATGAATAGAATGAGTCCAATTTCGAAGCTCATATGTCATAAACAGGAAGCCAGGAGAAGGCTCTTGTTAATGTGCACATGACAAACAGAATGGTTTCACTCTCGCCCAAACAAAAACACATATTCGTTTTCTCATTTGCTCATACTTTTATGCTTTATCTTCTTTTCATTTAATGCAAAATCTCATCACCTCTTTCAAGGTATAACATAGTCATATTTCATCATGCATTTTCAACATTTACAAACAAGTCAATTTCAAATAAATCAATCCAACATACATACATAGGCAAGAATTTTCCCAATTACACTATAACCATATATATCTTACCTACCTAATTAGTTTGCGAAAATCCAAGTCAAGCTTGCCTTTCCCCTTGCTCTTGGGTAGAATTCCCTTAGTTTCCTAAAACAACCAATGTTCCATTCAAAACAACATTCCAATAAAATTAATAAACTTCAAAAATCACAAAAATTGCAATACACACAAATTAATTTAAAATCTAACGTACCCATAGCACATCTAGGTTAGAAAACCTAAGACCTAGTTTAGAAACCCTAAAAGGGTTCTCCTAATTCATCTTCTTCCAACACAAACCTTTCATTATCTACATAAAACCATTTCTCCCTCTAACTCCTTCATCCTCAACACAACTCATTTCTTTAATGAAGCAAGAAGAAAAGATGGTTAACCTACCTTAACAAGCTTAATTTCTCTTCTTTTCATCTTTCACCGAAACCTCTCTTCTTCTCTCTTATTTTCGTTTTTCACTCTTCCCTCCCTTCAATTCATGTTTTTCTCCTTTTAATAAGCAAGACAACATAATCTTCTTCCATTTCTACCCTTAATGAGTCCAAAAAAGTCAATTTTACCCTTCCTTATAAGCTTATGTTCTTTTATGCTTAAATGATCTCCCAAAAATGTCCTTGAACATCCTTATTACATTAACATTTTAATTCCACTTACCCATTCAATAAATCCTACTAACTTTGACATAATTATAGCTCTAAAAATTAAATCTATCAAAACCTCCAAATTATTTAAATCACGCTTAACTTAAAGAAAAAATTTTAGGGTCCAACCGTGGAAGTCAATGTTTTTTGACCCATTGGTTTATCATCAAAATAAAGTTGAAGACAGTGATCTTAATGACTTTGAATGGATTTATATGCAATGTTTCTTAGCTTTTAATTGTTCAAAAAGGAAGGTCATAATGTGTACTTGCACTAAAGCTGAGTTGTTTTTTTATTTAGTGTACAGTACATAAAGTACATGTCAATAAGAACTTGTGTCTTTGTTCCCTTATTGCTCATTTGGCTATTAATGTCAATTTGACATATAACTCAAAGGAGTATTCTACTTCATGTTTTATTTTATGATGATTATTTTTATGCTATATAAGCATCTTGTGCATACATTGGGACAATGTATGATTTGGGTATGGGGGAGCGATAAGATATACTAAGATCAACTTTAAGTTTTGTGTTTGAATTCATGAATACTATTATTTATATGCTGACTATTTCTTATGATAATGTCAAAAAGTTTCTGATTATTGTTCATAAATAGCCCCTAAGTTTGGATACGTTTTTGGTATAAGTTATAATGAATGAGAGAGACGAGCCTGATTAGTGCTTTTCATTAAATTACTTCAAATATCTCATTGGTTTATTGAATGAAAGTGTGCAAGACTTAATACATTTTGACATCTATGTAAGCTTGTGAACCTAGGAGCAATTTATCATATTTATGCTCGTATTCATTTCTTTTTATGGTGTGTTATCAAGCATAGCTTGCTTATGCTATAACTTGCTATTGAATACATTTTGCGACTACGTTTTTGGTGAATTTATGCACAAAGATAATAAGGGAACTTTAATATAACCTTTTTTCACCTAGACAAGCCTACCATAATTTTTATCCCTAGAAAACCAATTTGACCCTTGAATTTTCTCTTCTCAATTGTTAACCTTCTTACAAGCCACTTTAACCCTTCTTTTATTGATGTTCCTAACAATTTTGAATCCCTAAATTGAATGAATTGTATAAAGCTTATTTGCATAAGATTTTGACTATTTTCATGAAAAATAAATATGTTGATTCAAGTTGCATTTTATATTTTATAGTTTTTTTATAGAATGAGGGAGAGGTATTAAAAAAGAAAACAAGACTCTTTTTATGTTCTTGTTAAAAAATTAAATAAATAAGAAAAATAATAAAGAAAAAAACGAGGTGATTGAAATGATGTTATTTGAATAAGTTTGTATGATATCCTTATGTGAATAAATTTGTATGACTTCCTTCAATTTGTTTATCCTATAACTTCTTTTTCTTGTTCCTTACCTAAGTCATATTACAACCTTTGTCAAGTCCATTTGATTTATGCATTAAATGTTAGATCGGAAAAGAAAACATGCAAGATTTGGTTAAACGGTAGATTTCAAAACTTGTTTAGAAATCATAACATAGCAGAAGCAAGATAACCAAATCAACATGCCACTATACATGATACGGTATATGGAAAATAATTATCATAAGAACAAGATGGAGATTATATTACTGACTCCTTTGCTACAACTTTAACTCCTTGTTGTGCTATCATATCTTTGACCATATATCCTCTCCAAGGTGATGAATCCTCTTATTCTTGTTATTGTTTCCTCTTCTCGATATTGTATCCTCAACCAATCTGATCTACCACTTGTTCTTCTTGGACAACTTGGTTAACAAAATGCTTTAGTTGGAAAGGAGAAGAAAACTTTGGAGGAGATTTTTCTTTAAAAAAAGTAGCCAAAGATGAGACACTTCTTCTCAGTTTCGCTTCTTCTTAGTTTTGTTTCTTCTCAGTTTTTTTTCTTCTCAATTTTGCTTCTTCTCAGTTTTGCTTCTTCTGAGTTTTGCTTCTTTTCAATTTCGCTTATTCTTAGTTTCATTTCTTCTCAGTTCTTCTTAGTTTTTCTTCTTCTTAGTTTTCCTTCTTCTTAGTTTTCCTTCTTCTCAGTTCGTTTCTTCTGTACCTATCTTCTGTGTTTAATTTCAAATGCTGGGCTCCAGAAACGGGGTCCAACAGTTATCCTATGGACACTAATAATTTCCTGCCTCTAAACTCAAATGGTTATGCTTTAACTATTGTAACTCTTACTTCCAAAGAACCTCCTTGTCCCCCCTCTTTAAAAATTGCATAAATTTCTAACTTGAACCCTTAATCTATTAGAAAATGTAGGGTGCAGGTGGCTGGTGATCCCATGCCTAAGCTAAAGTTGAACTATTATCTACCAAGAGAAGCTACTGATCACAGGATTGTCTCTCCACCTTTGGAGCTTCTTAAAGCAGGAAAAAAATATGGAAATTAACCATCCTTGGCTTCTTCCTCGACAAGAGAGTAGCCTTTCTAGTCATAAAGCAATGGGCTTTGACCAATTTGAAACAACATGGCTTGCAGGAAGCGTTTGTGAATAATGAGGATGTGTTCTTCTTCAAATTTGCAAGTCTTGAAGATGCAAACGCAGTAATTCAAGTTGGACCATGAAGATGCAAAGAAAGTAATTCAAGTTGGATTATGGAATGTGTCCAATAAGTCATGACTTCTTCAATCATGGAGGCCTAAACTGAAACTAGAGGAGATTAAACAGGAAAATATACCTATTTGGACCAATTTCTATTGCTCACTTCTATGGCTGATTTACCTTAAGCAATTCCTTTCATCAGGCTAAATGAAGACCTTGAACCTATTAAGGATTAATTATAGGTCTACTATATGTAAAAGCCTCAACCTTCAGTGAAGAAAACTTGGAGACCTACAAGAAGAGTTTTTACTTCTGATAACGATTAGGAGTTTATGAGATGTATTGCTTAATATCAGGAGTGCAGTCCAGTTGTACATCTATGGAGATGGATATTACAACCAGAGTACAAGTGAGTAACAGGTATACCAATATAACTATAGTTGAATATGATAAGGGAGATGTTTAAACATTAGCCTTAACCGATATAAGGGAGACATTTGAACAACCAAATTCTAAAAATAGTATACTTAGAACTACAATAGCAAATTCTAAGCGAACTATACATGGAAATCCAATTATAGATTCAAAGCAACCATAATTTATCAAGCAGAACCTTGAAACTATTACTAGGAGGAAGTGAAGCAGAGAAAAGAAGACTCTATCCTTGGAGCCTACCTCATTAATATTCTAATTTGGAATGTGAGAGGAGCAAATGCTGCCTCTAAGAAGCTTATAATCAGAAATATGATTTCGTAGAAAAAGGTGGTAGTAACTGGGGTTTTGGAAGCACAAATAAAAAATAATAGTGAAAAGTTGTTGAATTACTTACCAAATTAATGGAAAGTAATTACAAACCACAATACTTATACAAATGGAAGAATAATAATTCTATATGACTCTACGATAACGACAACTTGCTCCATAATAGTCCCAAATCAGATCATTCACTTAGAGATCTCCATGAGGTATTTAGATCAACATATTTTCATTTCATTCGTCTATGCATAAAATAGCTCTTGTTAAAGAGCTTTTCTATGGAATCAAATTAAAGTTGTAACAACTTCCTTTAACAATCTTTAAATTATCACATGGGACTTTAATCCTTTTCTAAAATCTGAAGAAGCAAAAGGCTACAGGTCCATTGGGAATCTTTGCTCAGATTTGAGAAGTTGTATTCAAGAGGCATAACTAATCGGCATCACAATAGGGGTAAAATTTTTACTTGAAATAACAAACATTTTGGAGTAAATTTCATTAGGAAAAAGTTAGATCAAATTCTTACAAACACTCAAGGGATGTTGGAGTTCCCTAATTGCTTTTCTACTTATTTACCTAGAAATGCATTTAGATTTACTAACTTCTTGGT
Organism: Erythroxylum cataractarum; assembly: GCA_024703695.1. Taxonomy (NCBI): domain Eukaryota; kingdom Viridiplantae; phylum Streptophyta; class Magnoliopsida; order Malpighiales; family Erythroxylaceae; genus Erythroxylum; species Erythroxylum cataractarum. The sequence goes on from JANJEY010012547.1 coordinate 4,976, forward strand.
TGATTTGGCATCCTTTGAAGATGGCATGTTGAAAGCACTAAGAGCAAGTTTTGGTGGAAGAAAACAATACCTTCATCAAAATAAAAATGAAGCACCTTTGTAAAAACAATATTAGAAACATACACCACCTAGTAAGCATTGTTAAGAAGGGCTTATATAGTATTCAACAGCAACTTTACAGTAATCCTAGTTCAGTTAGCTGTAGGAAATGGAGAAAGCTGCATTGCATAATTATTATAAAGCTCTTCTATATGATTATTCCTTTATGAAGCCGAGATCTAAAGTGGATTGCATAAGAAGTGGAGATAGAAACACCTCGTTCTTTCATAGATTTTTCATCTCTAGAAGAGTTACAAATATAATTGTTTCACTTGAATTCAATAACACTCAACTGAATTCTCAATATGAATTGATAGATGGGGCTTATAACTACTTCTCTAATCTAATGAATAAGCCTTCAAAAGTTCACTCTATTGAGTTATTACTTAGGTAAATCTTTTAAGGATGTCTCTCTTCTAAGGAAGTTGAATTGTTATCTTAACTTGTCACTATTCAAGAGATTGATGAAACATTGAAATCCTTTCATCCTCACAAAGCTCCTTGACTTGATGACTTTAATTTTAACTTTTTCCTAACATCTTAACCTCTCATAAGGAATATGGTGTCAAATGTTGTTTTGGAATTCTTCAACAATGGCTCCTTACCAGTCAAGATTAATAAAACTTTTACTACTCTTATCCCCAAGAGTGGTGAACTCAAGCATTCCTCTGACTTTCGTCCCATCTTATGTTTTAATTATATTTACAAACTAATCTCCAATATACTAGCTCACAGGTTGAGAAAGATCCTTCCAAACCATATTGGAGAATCACAGGGTGTTTATATCCCTGGTAGGGTTATTGGCGACAATATTTTGATTCTTCAAAATTTGCTTAGAACTTATTCAAATAAAAAATATATAGGGCTAATTTTTGCATTAAATTTGACTTTAAAAAGGCTTATGATAATGTGGATTAGGCATTACTATCAATATTCTATCTACTACGGATTTTCTAAGAACATGTATCTAATAGTTCACTCAATGTAACAGTTCACCTTGCTATAGCATCCTTATTAATGGTCAACCCACAAACTCCTTCAAAAGCTGCAAAGGAATTCACCAAGGTGACCTATTTCACCTTATTTTTTTGGATTAGTGATGGAGATCTTCAGCGTACTACTACAAAAGGTTATAAAGAGAACTAAAGGATTTAAATTCCACTCTAAATTTGGAAAGGCTAAACTATCACACATATGCTTTATTAATGTTCTCATATTACTCTTCAAAGCAAATTCCACATATGTGTTAGCTCTTATCAAAGCACTTAAGATGTTTAATAAAATGTTTGGCCTTCAAACAAACTGCTTTAAAATGTATTGTTCCTATCCAAAAATGCTTCAAACCTAGAATCAACACTAGTTTCTATCGCTGGATTCAAACAACAACTACTAACTTTGATGTACCTTAGCATTCCTGTTATAGATTCAAGATTAATCTCAAGGGATTATAACAGCTTAATTAACAAAATCAATAATAGAATTACTTCTTAGAGCTCTAGAAATCTTTTAACAGTTGGGAGAGCATAATTTATTTCATCTATCTTAAATTCCATCAGTGTTTATTAGGCATCTTACATTGCTTTGCCCATCAAAATTATTAAATAATTGATAATACCTTTAATAGGTACTTGTAGATTGGTTGTAAAGGAAATCTTAGTAAGGTGAAGATGAAATGGGGAGATATATGTACACCCAAAAACTAAGGAGGGCTTAACATAATCTCACTCAAATCTCTCAACACTGTATTGATCACTAAAAGACTGTAGAGACTACTTATTGAAAAGCAAGCAGTCTAGTACAAATGGATTCACAATTACTTCATTAAGATCAGGAATTTGTGGAGTTTGAATGCTGATAATCTTACCTCTACCACCCTAAAAGCTATTTTTAAGATGAGAGGAAGGATGAGACCTCATTTCATATACCTAACTGGAAACAGTGAAACTACCAACTTATGGCAAGATAACTAGTTATTTGTAGGTCCCTTTAGAGGAAATGGACAAACCTTTAACTCCCAAACCATTAACTCAATAGGCTATAGTTGCAGAAGCTCTGACAAAAAGGAACTTATCAAACTAGCTCTAATTCCTATTCCAATTTTTATCATGATAGAATTATATGAAAACACACTTCAAATGGAAATTTCACTAATCAGTCACACAGATTGATACTAATTAACAACTTGGCAATTTTCCCTTAGGAAAACATTGTCTAGTTCAGTCACCAACAACCACAAGCCTCTAACCTTATGGCTTGCAATGAAGAATAAGCTACTAAATGTTGACAATATTGCAAAATTCTTGCAACTCACAAATTGGTGCACTCTCTATAAAAGAGATGAAGACAATTCATATTACTTATTCTTCTAATGTAGTTATGTTATTGAAACTTGGAAAGAATTAATGAGCAAAATGTCTAATAAGTGAATTCCCAAATGACTTAAGCCAAATCAAGGTACTCTCAGCTGAAGTTCCTAAACAAAACCATCAAATGGTGTTTTTCCATTTCTCTATCATTTCTAGTTACTGAAGTATCAGATGAGAGGAACAATCGTATTTTTCATGACAAATGCCTTCTAAAAAACAACTTAACAACCATTTAATGCAGCTTATGAGAACTCACAATTCAATGCAATTTTTGTATTTTAGTTATAAGCTTGTAGTTGTGAAGTCTTTGTAACTTGCAAGTTGTCTTATACTTGTACTCCTTGATTTCCTTCTATGGCTTAATTTAATTCAACATTTAAAAAAAAAAGGTCATATTAGAAGGATATTATGTAATTGTTGTAAGACTTTACAACTTGAATCTAATAACTCCACACTTTCTATATAACTATAAGCAATTGAAAGATTATACGGTTGTCATTACAATTTCTTACTCCAAAGCCATATATTATTTTCCACAACTTACAAAAAAATTGATTTATACCAAGTGAAAAAATTATTAAATACTTCACAAAATTCCTCATAACAAGAATAATAAGTTAATATTAGCTTAGTACTAGTTAAAAATGTTCGAATAAAAGATTAAAAAAGAGAGTTAAAAGTAACTATATGTTGTAATTTGAAACTACAATAAAGAGTCAATCAAATGAAGATTTAAATATCATAAATGCTTTAAGTTAATAATTGATTCAAGAAAAGCTTATTGTCATATCATATTTAGAAATATTTCATTATTAATTATTTTGCTATAAATTTAACTCTCTAATAAATCCATAACTAAAAACATGCGCAAAATTTGTGTTTAAGAGATGTATTCAAATTTAAGAAAATTGTCATTTTTGTTATCATATATTAGAAATGATATTAAAAATATAATGCAAGTAATCATGATCACAGTAAAATTTTGGGAAACATGATGTCTTTAGAGAACATATCACACACATATAATATATAGAAAACAAAAGATTCAAAGTAATCACAAAGTGTAAGAAGGTGATAATACATATAATCTGTAGATCAAGGTACAATGAATGTGGTACTTGAGACATAGAGAGTGAATAAATAATAATGAATAGTTTGGATTTCTAAGAAAGCAATTTTAAAGAAAAAGGGATGTGATAATGAAGTTATAAACAATAATTAAATCATCCTCCAATAAGAAAACAATCATTTGAATCCCTTATTATTTTAACTTTACCATTTTCTAAAAGATATTATAATAATTTTTTTGAAAGATAATATAATTTATCTATATATTTAATTTAATAACTTAAAAAGTAATAACATTAAATTCAAATAGAGAAAATTTGAAATTTTACGTTTTAAAAATAATATATCTATAAAATATTAAAAATAAAATATATAATAACAAATAAAATTCAAAAAATATGGCATAATTAATTCAAAACAATTCAATATAATTTAATCTTATTATCAAATTGAGTATTATAAAATATCTAAAATTATATTAAATTAAAACCAATCTTACAATAATATAATTTAATTCTAGATGTACTTTTTTTAAGCTCTTTTTATTCAATTTAGAATATTCAAAATCAGTGTATAGCCCTAGTAACAAGATAAAAGTAATCATAAAATCTGTGACCATCAAATAGCCCTTTTAGGAATAGAATAAAAAAATAATTAGATTAAGTTAATCTTTAAAGAGAAAAAAATCCTAAGCCTTGCATAACTATAAACTACAAACGAAAAATAACTATTGACAAAAAGAAAAAGATCGAATGTATAAAAGAATTATCATATGGAAAAGAGAAAGGTTTAACAAAAACTAGACATAAAGAAACAAGGACAAGCAACAAAGAATGAAGTAAAAAGCCCTTCAAAAATATTACAATTAGAGATCAAATTAACTAGTAAATCAAATAGATTGAATTAAGAGTAAATTTGATTTTGAAGTATGGATTTTGTTTCAAAATTTGTTGGTGGAGTCTGTCCTCTAAAATTTTCCACTCGTCTCAACTACTACTTTTCTTTACTTCCTATCTCATCTCTGCCAAATCCTTCCAGCCCTTGATATCTCTATTTCTCTCTTCTCTAGTCACTTACGACAACTTACAATTCTTCAGCCTATGCCACTTAACACATTACTTCTTTCAACTGTATTTCTATTCTATGATGCTCCACACCACATTCCTTTCTCCTAAACACTCTAACTACCTTGGTTTTTATCCATCACTCCTTGGCTTGTTCCTAGGAACAATACTACTTTTCTGCCTCTGAACTGAAATTGTTCTAATCTACTGTCTGAGCCTCTTGCATCAAAAGCTAACACTAGTTCCTCATGAAGTAAATCACACGTTAATATTGAATTCACGAAGAACACAAGAAGGGGGGTTGAATTGTGTAATCTTTTCGTGAATACACAAAACCTTTGATAATCTCTTGAAAAAGAAACTTTTTCAAGTATTAAGTGAATATCAAATAGGTACTTAGTTAAATCTCAAATAACTCGTATGAACTTCTAAATGAACAAGAGTATTTAAGAGTAAAGAGTTAGAAGATAGACGATCCAATTTTTATACTGGTTCACTCCAAACCTTGGATTACGTCCAGTCCTCAGAATTCGTCTGAGTTTTCATTATACTTCGTCAAAGATACAAGTATTCTTTCCTCCCTTCCAGAGCCTCTTCAATTCTCTTACACTAAGTATTGTTTCAGCTATCTTAACCTCTCCAGACTCTCAGTCTTTTTTTTCTCTCACTAGAAAGATATTGTGAGTTTTTATTACAAT
>JANJEY010012565.1:0-10268 GCA_024703695.1 Erythroxylum cataractarum
CGAATGACAGAGGCAACAATTCCGAGCAATGTCAAGAAATAGCAGGTTATCTTTCGTGGGTAATCGATTCCAGAAAGCTAACCAAGCAATAAAAGAATACTTCGGAGGGATGAAACAGCGCCATATAAAAGACATCCAGGGACGGCCAGGGTGTTTCAGACGGAACAGGTCATAGACCTTCCCCGACAACAGGCATCCATTAAAACATAGTTTAGGGAGTTCAGTAGAAACCCCCACACGTCCACCCAATCGGTCTAAGAAACAATCATGAATATGAGCAAGTTTTTTCATTAAGGGAGAATCCCGGGGGTGGGGAACCCACTCCCAAATCGACCTCCCCATCAAGTAAACTTCATGGAGCCACTTAATCCACAGCGAGTGAGATTCATTATGAACATTCCAAATCGTCTTCGATAATAAAGCTAAATTCCAGACTTTACAATTCTTAAGACCGAGACCACCTTCTTCCTTAGGCAAACAAATACTGTCCCAAGCAACCCGAAAGTGCTTGCCACCGCACAGGAATTGACGACACATAGATGCGATTTTTTCCAAGACAACAGCGGGGAGGGGAAAGACCTGTAACCAAAATGCTAAGATACCCTAAACCACCGAATTAATTATCTCAACTCTGCCCGCATAAGAAAGTGTATGCCCGTTCCATTTTGTGAAACACTCTTCGACCGAATGAAGGAGGCTCGAATATTGTAACACCGAAACCTTCATAGGCGCTAAAAGAACTCCGAGATAACGGATCGGAAATTCCCCTAATCCAAAATCTGCGATCTGTAATATAAGGTCCCGCTCCAGCCCCTAAACTCCACCAAGAAAAATATTCGATTTGTGAGGATTAACTTGCAGACCTGCCACACAATGCAACTTCTGTAAACAGGTTAACAAAATTCGAATCGAAGGGACATCACCACAGCAGAAAAGGATAAGGTCATCGGCGAAAGCTAGATGAGTGATACGAAGGCGTTGGCACTTGGGATGAAATTTGAAAGCAGAATCGTTGGTGCAACATTTAAGATCTCTAGAAAGATATTCCAAGCAAAGGACAAATAGAAGTGGTGACATAGGGTCCCCTTGCCGGAGCCCCCTCCGACCGTGAAAAAAATAATGAATGGATCCGTTGATGGAAAGCGAGAAGGACGACGTGGTAATACATTCTGCAATCCAAGAAATAAACCTGGGAGGGAAACCAAGGCCAGTCAATAACTCCAGCAGAAATGACCAAGAGATTCTGTCATACGCCTTTGCAAGGTCAACTTTTATCAAACATCGTGGCGAGATGCGCTTCCGACTATAGCCACGGGTTAATTCCTGTGCAAGGAAAACATTGTCTTGAAGATTGCGCCCTGGGATAAAGGCGGATTGTGCAGAATCCACAAGACTAGCAACAACCGATTTCAATCGATCAGAGAGGATTTTTGCAATCACTTTGTAAGAAACATTAAGGCAAGCAATCGGGCGAAAGTCAGTAACCTTCGGGGGTAAAGTAGTTTTCAGAATCAGAGTAATCAAAGAGTGATTGACTTGCTTCAGTAGGCTGCCATGCCTAAAAAATTCCTGAACGGCCGCTATCAGGGTGCCACCCACCAGATCCCAATGACTCTTAAAAAACGCAACTGTAAAACCATCCGGCCCCGGCGCTTTGTCATCCCCAATATCAAACAGCGCAAGCTTAATATCCTGCCCCTCAATCGGTGCCAAGAGCTGATCACATTGGTCTGAAGTGAGAAGGGGGCCTGAGCCAACCACCAAGGGATCTAATGGCTCACATGGGACCGAAGAGCCATACAGCTCTTGGAAGTATGATAAAAGTTTCGAGCTAACCTCCGCCAAGGACGTTGTAGAGGAGCCATCCGACTTAATCAGATGAGAGATCTCATTGGACCGGGTCCGTCTGCGAACAAGGGACTGGAAATACCGTGTACTATGGTCCGCCTCCATTAAATGTGTACCTTTCGCTTTATGTTGATAAAACAGACGTTCAGCCTCACAAAGGAAGGCAGCGTGCTGTCTCGTTTCAGATAATCTAGAATTCAGCGATAGGTCATCAGGCTGAAGAAGAGATTGTTGGTAGGCAGTTTGGAATTCATCTTGTGCCACCTTAGCTTTGTGCGAAATATGCCCATAGGCAAAAGAATTCAACTGTTTAAGGGGGCTTTCAGAGCCTTTAGCTTGGATGCCAGAATAAATTGTGCCGAACCATACACAGGAACGGCCCACGTTAAGCGAACCAGTGTCGGACACTGTGGGTGCTGGAGCCAAAAGTTGAAGAACTTGAACGGGCGATTGTTGCGATCGATCTCCTTCTCAAAGGCCACTATGATAGGACAATGGTCTGAGTCAAACCGCATGGGAAGGAAATAAGCCAAACACCACCAGCCCCTAATATCCCATATGCCATTAACCATGACTCGGTCCAATTTTACCCATAACTGATTTTTCTGCCAAGTAAAAAACTCTCCTCGAAAAACAACATCTTTCAAACCCAAAGAGAGACGGAAATCCTGAAAATCTTTAAGGAAATAGTCAGTGGTCGGTGTATAGCCAAGACGTTCTTCAGCCTTATATACACAGTTCAAATCCCCCATAAGGATCCAAGGGGGGGAGGGGTTGACCCGCAAGGCCAAGAGACCCTGTCACATGTCCCTACGCTGTGGCACACTGTATAACCCATACATACAAGAAACTAAAAAGTCCCTCTGAGTGGGAAGATGTACAACCTGACAGTGAATGAATTGAGCTCCAATCGCCAAAACTTGGCACGCATAAGTCACGGGCTGCCAAGCGATAAGCATCCGACCCTTGGCAATAACATCAAAATTATGTCGATATAGCCAACCAGGAAAATGGCGCGACATGAACCGATCCAGCCCAGTCTGCTAAAGCTTAGTTTCCAAAAGACAAAAAAATTTACAGTGGTGTTGCCTAACAAGGCTAGCAACACTCTTTTGTCGCGGGGTCGAGCTAAGGCCCCGGACGTTCCAGCAGAGGATACTCATTTCAGTAAACGGGAGGGCCCGCCCCCTCCAGTTTTACCCGTAGTACTTGCGAAAACCTGAGTCGACCCCGGTTTAGAAAGTGGAGCAGGAATCTGCCCTTTAGTACCACCCGAAACACTAGAAGAGAGACCCATAACACCCTTACCTTTAGTATTCAATGGAGGTTTCAAACTCTGTTTACCAGTTGCCCCCCCTTGGGGCACTACAGGAGTATCAGGACAAGGCTGCCCACCAGAAATAGCCGATGGAAGTACTGAGTTAGCCGGAGCAAGAGGAGGGTCTGCCACTGTGGGTTTCCCCGAAGGGGCAGTCCCTGCAGGCTGATTCTGAGGATTACTCCGGTTCTTAGGGGCCCATTTCGGAGGCTGTGTGCGAGTCCTCCGACAAGTGAAGAAGTTATGCCCAAAGTGACGACACTCACAACAATACGAAGGGAAGGTCTCATAAATTACCGATTGCATATAGCAAGTATTTTCAGGCAATGTAACTGCAAAACTAGTGACTGGAGCTTTGGAGACATCCACCTCCACCAGTAACCGAGCATACCCTACCCGGGACCTCTGAGTAGTCAAAAGGTCAGAGCATATGGGCTTACCCACTATAGATCCGAGCTTAGATAAACTGCGATCCGTCCACAAATCGAGAGGGACATTAGGGAGCTTGATCCAGAGAGGCATCGCCATGAAATCCTGAAAATTAAAAGCAAAACCTAAGGCCAAAGGCTTCAACATAAGTGTTTTCCCATAAGAGATATACGGTCGTCCTGCTAGAACAGCAGTACGATCACTGTCCGACACAAACCGAAAAACTAGCCATCCCCCCTCATGTGGGATCAACTTGCATTCAACCCCCCATTGGGCCATAATCGTATTGACTTCCTTCATGCCCGGAAACTGACCAGTAAAGACACCAACCAAGCAATAACCCCATTCCTTCTCTAGATCCAACCTATCCTCCTCCAGAATGGTAACTCCTTGTTGATGTGGGATGTGTTCCAGACGCATCCCCTTATTCAAATCACTGTTATTCTTAAACAAACCAGCAAAGGATACCTTACCAGCAACTGTAGCTGTCTTACCAGTGGCAGATGGCCCAACAGCGGCGGAACCGGGTGGGTACTGACCCGGACCCACTGAAACACCAGCCCCCAGAACCGAATCCCCTGAACCCACCTCAGGTAGGGTGGGCTGGGGAGGGAGAAGAGAAGCCTCAGCCGGCATCTCCTCCTCTGAAGCCTCCGACGCTGTCGACTCCTAGGGAGCCACTCCCGAATTGTCGTCCTCCGACTCACTCTCAGAAGAGGAAGTCGCAGCCGCCTCCATTATTATTTCATTGACCACGCCCTTTCCGGCTTTGAGTGAAACCCCAGAATGCTTGCGGGCGGTCGAAGGAGCAGGGTCCTTAGAAGTGACAGATTGTTGACTAACAGAAACGGCCACTGGAGGGGCGTTACCCACCGGAGACTGGCCTGAGGAGGAAGCAGACGACTCCACACCAGCCTTCACCCCAGAACTTTTAGGTTTCTTCTTCGGCATTGTCTTCTAAGGAAGACGCGGTACGCCCTGCCCAGGAGAGAAGCGTGCCAAAAAGGAGCCAAAATTTTAAATCCCACCAAGAACACCAGTACCTCCACGTACGTCGAGAAAGAGAGGGAAACTCTGAAATAAATCCGGATAACAACGCTGGCCAGGGAACCAATCGGGAACTGTAGAAACGTAGACGCAATCCAGGAAAGAGGTTCCTAGAGAGAGACACTCTCAAAACATCCTTTTTTTATTTATGAGATTTGATATTTAAAAAAGGAGATAACCTAGAAAGTGTATCGGGACAAGGATGACAAAGACGCCGATGCCATAATTGAAGTGGAGTAGAGACGGTGTGGAGAGCGATCAGATTTGTAAATTAGACTGGAATCTTCAACGGGAAAATATTATTGTGGATGGTACCCGTGAGAAGTGGTATCCTGGTGTGGAGATCCTTCATAATATAACCAAAGGGATTAAATTCAATGAGACAGGAATTATCCTTAACAAATTTAGCTATAGAAAGCAAATTGGTAGTAAGATTAGGAACAACTAAAATGTCATTGAGGTGAAGGGATCTAATAGGAGTAGAGAATGTGAGGTTAACAGTAGAGGAAATAGGAAGAATTTTTCCATTATGGACAATCACTATATTTGGAGCATTGTACGATGTTGAGGATTCGACAAGATGAGAGTTAACAGTCGTGTAAGTTGTAGCACCAGTGTTAGGTAGCCATTATGCAAAAATGTTGGAAGTGACAATTGAAGGATCAGAAGATTTGGTGATCTTGAGGGTAGTGAAAGTAGTCGATAAATTATTAGGGTCTATAAGGGTTAGAAGCGGGCAATTTTGAGATTCAGAATATTAAAACTGACAATTTGCAACCATTTGGCCCCATTTCCAACAAATTTGGCATTGAGGGGAAGGTTTATTGGGCCTAAAATAGGTACGAGATCAGTTTTGATTATAAGAAAAGCTTGGTTATAATGATGGTGGGTTTGAGTGGGTCTAAGCTTAGAGGAATAGTGGTTAAAAGAGGCTGGCCCAGTGGAACCAAACCAATGCAACCTACGAGAGTTATGCCCAAAAGTTGAGGGCCCAGTCGACCTAGGTCCATGACCCTGTCCGTTAGGGTTAAATTGTTGATACCTACATCCTACTCTTCTGTTTCTAGAGCTGCCACGTCCAAAGGTAGATGGAAAGGATGAATGACCAAACAACAAAGCGGCAAAAGTAGTGTCCGACAGTGGAGAGGAGTGAAATGAGAGGAGTCATTGCTCATGGATGAGGAGCTTTGCCTGAAGTTCGCCAAAAGAGATGCTGGATTTGTGATGCTCCACTGTTGTGATGAAAGATTCAAAATCTGCAACTAAACCATTCAAAGTAAAAAGTATAAGGTCAGAATATGAGATTTTAGCACTTATAGCCACTAGCTCTCCAGCCGTAGTTGAGATAGTTGCAAAGTATTTGGTAATTAATAACTGTCCTTTTTGTAGGGTATGTATTTTTTGTCAGAGCAGAGAATGTTGGGAATTAGATTGTTGCATAAAGTGTTGCTTTAGACTGAGCCAGAGGTCACTGGCTGTGGTATATCTAATGGCAAGATGAGCAGTAGAGGTGGATAGAGAGGCGGTGAGAAAACAGTAGATAGGTCGATCAAACTTTTTCAAATTGAGGTATTATAATGATTCGACATTTGGAGTGACAGGAGGTGGTAGAACAGATCCATCAACATAGCCAATGAGATCAGAGGTGACAAGAATGGCATATATTTGGTTGCGTCAAATGATGTAATTTGAAGAATCTAATTTTGTTGTTAGGAAGTTTGTAATATGATTGAATGGTAATATGGGGGAAGTAAGATCGGCCATTAATGAATTTGGTTTGTGATGTACTAGTTTTGGAAAAAAGATGTTTTGTGTGTTGGTTTCTACTATTTTTGTATGCAAGGTTGGTGTATAGGACTAGTGTATTATTAGCTTGAATGTGTAGCTTGATAATAGGACTAGTGTATAGGCTCTAATACCATGCAAGAATAGAAGAAGAAAGCAATTGATAAGTAATCATATTATATTGCTTGTGTATTTTATTGAATAGCTTTGACATGTATTTATATATGTTTTTGGCATCTGATAATAATAACAAATAAGATATTACAGATCAAATGAGATATACAAGATAAAATCAAATGAAATACATATCAAAGAGAAAAATCTTATCTATGTTGGTGAGATTGCGTGGAGATCTGTATATGTTTATCACTTTGTCTAGAAGCAGAGTATCTAGCAATAACTATGGTTGCAAAAGAGTGCATTTGGTTGAAGCATTTGACGGAAAAAATGTGCTGCAAGATAGATTATGTTGTGAAAATGTCATTAACTTGTTATAAATTCAGTTTTCATAGACGAACTAAACATATTGAAATTTGCCATCACTTTGTTAATGATAAAATGTTGAATTAAGAAATTAAACCTGAAGGAGTTCATACCAATGTAAAATAGCATATATATAATATACATTTACCAAGGCTTTAGCAAAGTCTAAGGTTGAAATCTTTAGAGCTGCTCTTGGAGTTCGGGATCGAAAGTATTCACTAAGGGGAACTGTTAAAACTAGTTTATACTATATTTGCACGTTTTAATTGTTAAAATTTTGTTGTCGTTTTTATTTTTTAGCATTTGATTATTATTTTAATTATTAATTGTTTTTATCCATTACTACACGTATTTATTGGTAGAAAGTAGGTGTTAGTTTGTGAGTAGTTTAATCCCCTTTTTTCTCTCTCATTTATCCTTGTCATTGAAACAGAATGAGTAAACAAAGGGAATGGATCACAGATTGTGCTGGTTTAAGGGAGTGAAGTTAGAGAGGCTCCTATGTTGGGTAAATTAAGAGAGAAGTAAGGATGAATAAGTATAATGATGTTGTCTGTAATCTTTGGTGACGACAGATGGTGGTCACATATCGGACAAAATAGTAAAGGACGAGAGGATGGAAGGTGGCAACTTTTTAAGTCTAAAACAAAAATGAATGAATGAGAGCTAAGGCAACTTAAAAAGGTAAGCTAATTTTCTTAAAGAAATGGATAATGAGATTCAAACTTGACAAAAACAAAATCAAGACAATTGCCATATGGGTCAATTTACACAAAATTTCCCTTGAGTACTAATCATCTGAAGTATTAAGATGACAATATCGTGAATATCAAAAGAGTTGGTTATACGTGGGAGTGCACTGAAGTGGAATACAAGAAAATAATGCCCGAATACATTCCTCTCATGAAGTATAACTATAGTGGAAGATAAAATCTTGTTGTCTTATATTTGGAAGTTGTATATGAAAGATTTGGGTCCCTAAGATGAATAAGAATGAGGAGGGTAATGGAAGAAATATGAAATCAAGCACATTAGAAAAATCAGTAGTTGGGCATTATATTGTAGCAGAGGACAAGAAGGAAAAGAATGTGAAGAATCCAAATGATGCAACTGAACTATGTAAAATTGAAGAAATTAAAGAGGTGACAGGTTCAATTTATATAAGGGATTCTAGTGTTGTTATTTTGAATGCAGTTGGGAAAAACAATGAAGAGAATGTGCATAATTCAAATGATGAATATGCAAATATATAATTGGAGAAATTCAAGAGGAACTAATTTCTATTTCTACAAAACCAAGTGTTGGACATGTGGACGCAGAAGTGGAGAAAATGGAAAAGAACAAACAGCAATATAATGGTAATCAACTAGTTAATTTGAAGACTGAACAACTTGTCACATATATTTTCCAGGGAAAAACAACTCTTAAAAATTCTAGTGTAGACAATGTGAATAATCTAGACAGTAGTACGAATAATTTCACTTCCCAATATAAAAAGCATTGTCAGATGGATTAGGCCATCATACTGAGTCTAGTTGAAACTGTTGGGCAAACTAAGAATCAGGGGATAGGAAATATCGAACAAATAGAGGACGGTGATACCCCACTAGCTATGGTCTATGTCACAGACATCCTTAGCAATTTTTTTGCGTGCAATCCAAATATGTAAAAAGGATATTTGCTAGGAAGAGAAATCAAAATCCTAAATATCAAAAATAGTGGATGAGCTTGCCTATAAAGATGAAACTTCAGTGGTGCCTGTAATTGTTTCTTGTTGTTGTCTGTTTGGCAGATAATCATACTATTTTTCTTAGGGAGTTTTTGTTCTTGGGTCTTATTGTAATATGATGATAAACTTAAAGTCTTGAACTCGTTATAATGTCGATTTAGTTTTAATTATAATTTAACTTATTTTTCAAAAAGAACTTAAAAAGGAAAGGATTTTTTTTTAAATATCAAATTGTGGAAAATGGCTTTTAAAGGAAAATATATGTTTTTATAAAGTATGGGTGTTGATGATAAGAATGAAACATGAAAATTAAATTTACTTAACTAAAATATTGACTTTATTTTATTAAAAAGGTAAAGAAATAAAGAGAAAATAAACCAAAAGCCCTAATTAAAAAAATTAAGTTCGAGTAAAATAAAGAAAGTGCCTCATTTACCCACATAAACTGCTTGCTATGCCTGAAAACATTAAGTAAATTTGGGGACTTGAAAAATAAAAAATGGATATGGGTTTTTAGGAAATGTAAGTCGTTGATTTCATTCTTATTTACTAACCTATCACTACTTTTATTACCAATATTTACTTTTTACTTCCTCTCCCGCTCTTTGTCTTGGATCAATCATTCGCAACTCATAAAAATAAAGAGCGTGACATCTTTTAAACTCGGTTTTAGTTATACAATTTAAATTTTAAAACCAATTTAGGCCTTGTTTATATTGATCCCAAGCCCAAATATACTTTTCTAACATTCATTTGAAAACCTAAGTTTAAATTAATTAACCCTGAAAAATTTATACAATATTAAAAATATCACACTTTTATTTCACACGAAAGGCTAAACTTTTATTTCACACGAAAGGCTAAGCTTTAGACTTGAAAAAGACAATGTCTCTTGGTTTGGGATTGGAAACAAAAAATAGAAAAAGGTTTGAATCAGAATTTGAATAAGCCTATGTATAATCGAATCAGATAAGAGTTTAAATGAGCCCATAAATTATAATCAAATAGGAAGAAGTGTGAAGATCAATAAGTGTAATAACAAACAGGATAAAGAAGTCTCAAGGTTCAAATGAGATAAATTATCAGTAGATCCTTAAGGTCTAATTAAGAGTTCTAATTTGGCTTTTTGTCTTTTTAATACATTTTTTAGGAGTCTTATCAAGATGTTATTTTTCTAAATTTGTTTCTAAGTCTATTTTTAATCTTTTTATTAATTGCTTTGATAAATATTAAGATACCATGAATAAAGCATGAAAAGAAAATATTTAATAAGGAAAATACGAAAAAAAATTAAAGAAAATAAAAATATTGAATATCAAAACTGAAAAACATAAGGGGGTTAATCGTTTTCAAAAACCCGCAAATTTTTTTGACACCAACAAAATAAAAACAGGAAAAATCGAAATAATAAAAACACGAGAAATTTGGTAACGCAGTTTGGCACACCTTGCCTACATTTGTGGGGCCCAGTTTTTTACATTCTCATAATTAAACAAAGTAGACAATTGTACCACTTCATTTACATATCAATATACACATCATAACTCAAATCCAATACAGAAGGATGCTCAATGGTTGGTATTCTAAATAAGCTATACATAGTGTTGCTTAGTACAAAAGCTAACTATC
>JANJEY010012939.1:0-10246 GCA_024703695.1 Erythroxylum cataractarum
ATGCATCAACTTATTCACAAATCATGAACACATAAGCACATAAATGGTTTAGGTAGATCCATAAACTTGACGAACTACACAATTCCATATAATGGTCCTGTGTAGTCGTATACTTGAGGGAGTCCTTGGGGGAGCTTCGTGCCACTAGCGGGCAGGCGGGAGAAGCCTTTTTCTTGGGTCAACGTGCATGTGACGGTTCTTGGATGGACTACCAAAACCCACATAACGTGTAATTCAAAGCTTGTTGCCACAAATGGCACTTTTTGAAAAACTTGGTTCCATGAACTTGATATATTCCGAAAATCATGTTCGAAAACATAAAATCATAATCTTGCAATCTTTTCAAGAGAAATGATTTTCATAAATCATCACAAATTTCACATATCAATATGTAGCAATTTCAAAATGAATTCACAACAATAATGCAACCAATATGAAGCAATTTGAAATCATTTTCTTCTCTAGCTTTAAAAGGAAACATTTAGGGCTCGTAAATTCTGCTATAAACAAGATACCCACCTTAAATCCTTGCTTATAAACTTGTTCAACATGCTTCCTCTCCTGCTCCTCTTCCCTCTCTAGCTTACCTTCATGTCCTTCATCAACATTCACAAAATCCTCAAATCAATGGTGATTCAAATTGAACAACTCATAACATATAATCACCAAAATTCAACTTAGAAAATACAAACCCATATCATTCTTAGACTATCTAAACCAAGACCTTTCCAAAATCCAACAAACCCAAAAACACTCTTACCTTAATCTTCACCCAAAATCGACATTTCTGGATTCTTTAGGAAGCTCTCAAGCTCTTCCACCTTTTTCCTTCATGAACAACTTGAAAAATCACCCTTGAAGACCTTGAAAAATCGAACCCTAGCTCTTCTTTCCTCTTTCTCCTTCCTCTCCACCGACCCTCTCTCTCATTTCTCTCTTTTATTTGGTCTTTCCCTCTCATTTTCGTGGGTCACTCTCCCTTATATACTAACCCACATGCCATGTCATTAAATGAATGGTAAAGGACCCTTATGCCCCTCTATGTTAGCCTTCCAACTTAAAACACCTAAGCACTCTTCCAAGTTTGCCCTTTTACATTTCTAACAATTTAATTTCAACACTTTAATTTAACTCAATCCAATCAATATATCCCATATGCTCTTACTCGAATTTACATGCTAATTAATCATATTAACATGCTAATTAAGTCCTCAAAATCACAAAATATAACCAAGCCTCAAAATTCATCAAATCATGCTTAACTTAGAACATTTTTCAAATCATCAACTTGAAGGAATTTGTGAAAACTTCCTTCTAGAAAAATGTTTCACATTGTCTTAATTTCATAACGCCACTAAAATCATTTAATTTGCATCACGACATCAAAAGTTATACTCTAAACATTTCGGACTGTTCTTATGTTGACACATTATCCTGCGCACGACTTCCATCTAAAATTTGACTTTCTTAGAGACTGAATTGGAATTCGATTCATTCAGATAACTTGTAGCTCCATGTCTCTAGTTCAATTAGAAAAAAGAATCAATTCATTTGGAGTTCTAAAGATCAAAATGTCATCAAAATACTGAAATATATTCACTAAAATATCCAACTCATACTCGATTTACCGATCCTCTCACTTTGATTCAATAAATCTTTTCTACTTTATTTCAAATTCAAGAATTCTCCTTTTCTATACACATGAAGAATCGCCAAAAATTCCTCACTTAATAGTTCTAGCTTCCAAGGAAAGTTCGGGGTCCAACACTTCAATAATCCTCAGTACAAGCTCGTTGATTCACAACTCCTGAGCCTTTATACATAAAAAATATACAATGTAGTTTACTACGCAAACATATATGTAATATTTATACATGACCACATAAGTGTATAAAACACAATATCACTTTCTTTAAGCTATAGGATTCGACCATTAAACTTATTCCAACAAGTCCGTTATCAACATAAGCATTTCATATAATCATTTCATAATAATTCAATCATTCATATCATTCACATGTACACAAACATAGCATATCATTATATCAACCCAATTTAGTCATTATTTTTAATTAGTCACATGATAAATGTAAAGGTATATATATATATAGATATGCAATGCATTTGAGACTCCACTTTTATTTTTATTTTTTATTGTGACCGAGCGCCTATTTAACCGTCTTGTATCTATTATAGATACCAGGTTCATTTCAAATACTATCCTGTACTCATTATGGATACTATGCTCATTAATCATTGGACTTATGGCTTTGTGTGCACATTTCTGAGCTTTAAGATCTTTTTCAGGTTGGTCACTTTAGTCACAACTCCTTTTTTTGATCATTAATATTAATATAATGAAAATGCATTAAATCATATATTATGCTATCAATAAGTCTCATTCAGCATGTATAGTCTGAAGTGAATCACACGTTAATACAATACTTAGAAAACGATATAAGAATGCACGAGGAGGGGGGTTGAATTGTGTATTCCCTTTTTTGAAATTCTTTCAAAACTGTTTGTAAGAAATAAGATATTTTTACAGAACTTCCGATAGATTCTAATTAATTAAAACTTCGAAAACTTTACTTACGAACTAAGTAATGATAAAACTTGAATCTAAAAGAGAGATAGAGTAAGAGTAGTTGACACAGCGATTTATCCTGGTTCACCCTAAACCGTGGGCTACGTCCAGTCCTCAGAGTTCTTTCTGAGATTTCACTATCTCTTTAACTTTTACAAGTATTCTTTATGAGCCTCTTAGGTCTCTACAATCAGTATTCTTTCACACTTAGCCTCTGCAGGCTATCTGCACTACTTTCTCACATAAAAGTGTTTGAGAACTTGTTACAGTTAAAAATAGCTCTAGGCTAATTTGCATAGTATTCTTTCTACGATCGCGTAGATGTAATTCAGATAATTTTTCAACTAACTTTGCAATCTTAGACTTCGACTTGTATATATAGCCTTCGTCTACAACTGCTTCTTGAATCTTGTTTCTGGAATCTTTCTTCTTGAAACTTGTTTCTTGAATCTTAAAAAAAAAACGGTTAACCAGTTGAATTCTGTAACTAACTCGAACTGACTCTTGCGTCTGCATTTCAATTCTTCTTCTGCGTCTGTTTTTCTCACTTCGCGTCTTCGTCTGTTTTTATTTTGTGTCTGCGTCTGCGTCTGTGTTTCTCTTTTACGTTTGTGTTTGTTTTTCTTCTTTTGCGTCTGCGTCTGTTTTTTTTAACATTTACGTCTGTGTTTCTGTACGTCTGCGTTTTATTCTTTTGCGTCTGCGTTGCTTCGTCTGTACGTCTGTGTCTTATTCTTTTACTTTTCTTTTTGTTATTCATCAAAATTATATCTAAGTAAAGTCATTTTGACTTAACATAAACAATGCATCTCTTCGTTGTTTTCACGTCCTTTATGCATGCAACGTTTACATACAACGTTTCCCTTTTTTCTATAAATAATAAAATATGTATTTTTTATTTTATTTTATTCATTTATTTTATACAAGAGAATTTTCAATATTAATTATATTTTCTATGCTAGCAAAAACTATAATAATATGTCATATAGATTATTTAATAAATTATCTTATAATAAATTAAATAATCATAAACAGGAAATATTACACTTGTAAGTGTGTATCCACATAGATTCATCACTAAGCTGGTAGTAATTAATCCAATTAATTACTAATCAAGGTTGGCGTCTAACAATACTCCTCAACAACCGGAAGTAAAAATCTTACAAACACAGAACATGGTTAAGGATAATGTATTATTACCTTTCATCATTTCAACTCTGAATTATCCTAAGTTATGATTTAACTATCAAACCCTATTAAATAATCAACTATGTTACATGTCGATCATTAATGATTAGTGAATGACTTAAAAACCTCCTTTTCTTCACTCATTTAATCGCCCTAGCCAAGGTCATGAAATAACCATTAAGATCAATAACAACATAGAGCTCAAACTCATTACCTAGAGTTGATGGATTTCATCTTGACTCACCACTAATCAGATAGATATTTAATTTTATCCAATGATCAATCAACTAACATTTGTATATACTAGGTGTCCGATATTAAAACATAATAAGTGACCTATTGATTACTATGATAATCTCAGATCAAAGAAAAAAATATACATTTAAATCCTTATGAGAATATCTTATTTGACAATTCATAGGTAATATTAACCATTGGAAATTCTCAGTTCGCTTAGTTCAATGATCATGGCCTTGTTTGGCAATCAATTGATTGTATTAGCTGTTAGCTGAGAGCTAATTCTATTAGCTGATTTGACCAGCGGATTGCATTAACTATTTGTTAGAGATGTTTGGTAAAATTAGCTATTTAGTATTAGTTGCTTATATATAAAATGACTTATGAGGAATGGCTTTAAAAAAATTATAAGGGTATGAATATTATATATCTTAATATTTCGTTGAATATTCTTATAGGAATTTAGATTTTAGATATTTAATTATACAAAAATTAAGTTTATAACTTTAATAAAATACATAGAATATATATAATAATAATAATAATAATAGTAATAATAATAACAACGACAACATAATAATAATAATATTAACATAATAATAATATTTATGATAATCATAAGATTTAGATAATAATAGAAATTAATATAATGAATTTGTTTAATAATCATATCGATAATAATAATAATAATAATAATAATAATAATAATAATAATAATAATAATAATAATAATAATAATAAAACGTCAAATAGGAGAGATAAAATATCTGATCTATGCATGTAAACAAGACATTATTTATGTTCGTAGACGTGTACGGATTTACAGGTCTTTGACGTAATAGTAGATTCCTTCAATAATTCACATATAAGACAGGGTAATAGTATACCCACTTATTGCAGACTTTTTCTTTTGTCGACCATTTATTCCTTTTTGACAGGCCACTTTCCCTAACCTTATCGGTTTAGAGATCTTTTGCCAGCTGTAGAGCCAGCTGTGCGGTAGTAACGCGGGTTTCGAGTTTTCCTTTCTTCGTCATCAGATTCCTTTGATTTCTTTTGATATGCTTGTCCATGAAAACAATTACAGAATACCATTCACCTTCTGCATACCAATGAATCATCAGGATGGTATACAAATGATCATTGGGTGTAATTTCATAAGAGCTCAGAAAGGAGGAATAAGGTTAGAAGGAACAACTGTCACCTTCTACAAGAATATAGCAAAAGTTTCAACTAGCACGGAGTTAAATATGGCTCAATTAGCCATACCAGAATTAGAGTTGGAAGCTGAAGAATATTATACCATAAGGGATATGGTATACTACAACATTGGAAAAAGTATACCTCAGTATATAAAAGAAATACAAGAAATACTAAAAGAAATGGAATCCCTGGAATACATAGAGAAAAATCCACAAAAGCATTGGGCGAAGAATAAAACAACATGCAAATTGGAGATTATCAATCCAGATATAACAATTCAAGATAAACCCTTGAAGCATGTTACACCAATAATGGAAGCTCAGTTCAGGAAACATGTCAAAGTTCTATTAGATTTGGGAGTTATTCGACCCTCAAGTTCAAGACATAGAACGATGGCAATGATACTACATTCTGGTACTACAGTTGATCCAGCTACAGGAAAATCACAGCATGGAAAAGAGAGAATGGTCTTTGACTACAGAAAACTCAACAATAATACTCATAAAGATCAATATTCCTTGCCAGGGATCAACACCATTACACACAAAAGGAAATTTACAGAAGCAAGAGGAGGATTTCAAAGCGTTTTTCGGTGCTTTGGTGTGTCCTCATTGTTACATATGAAGGTCCTTTTATAGAGACCTTAAGACTAGTCTAGAAGAAAATAATTGAGATACAACTCATCAATTCGGGTGCTCGTGGGGCCCTCGTAGACAATTGGTGCAAGTTGTTTCAATAATTTCTCCTTTTGACGTAATATTAGATTCCTTCAATAATTCACATATAAGACAGGGTAATAGTATACCCACTTATTGCATACTTTTTCTTTTGTCGGCCATTTATTCCTTTTTAACAGACCACTTTTCCCAACCTTGTCGGTTTAGAGATCTTTTGCCAGCTGTAGAGCCAGCTGTGCGGTAGTAACGCGGGTTTTGAGTTTCCCTTTCTTCGTCATCAGATTCCTTTGATTTCTTGTGATATGCTTGTCCATATCCTTCTTGTCTTTGACTGTAAGGAACCTCAGTGGTTTCCATGTCAATTCTTTCTTGTTCACGAGTTACCTCAAATTGCTCCTTTTGTAACTCCTGAATTGTTCCTTCTAATTCATCTACCTCTTGTTGTAGACGAATTATTTCCTGATCATATATTTCAGCAAGAGGTCCTGATCTTGGTTCTTTTTCTATGAAAATTTCTTCATTAATATTGTTATACTTCAATATATACTCAAGAGCATCATTAAAAGCATAAAACCCTTTGAATTTGGGTTTAGCTAATAATGCTATCTTCTTCAGTAAAGTTGAATAATAACAATATATCCCTTTATCCGGACCATTAATTAAAGGCTGTTACACTGGTGTTTGTCAATCTGGCTACTATTCCCCTAGTAATTAGGAGATTTGATTCTCCTACCACCCAAGACTCATATCCTTTTGTTTTTACCACGATTTCCATATGATTATAGAAATCTGATATTGTCATCATTTGGTCTGGTAGGAAGTAAACCAATTCTGTTCCATTTGCCAGATCTATTTCCATTTGTCCTAATAATCCTCTTTCATCATTTCCCCATCTTTTATCTCGAATGACTATTAGAACCTTAACTCCAGCATCTCTTCTGTGTAAGGCAAAAATTCTTATCATAATCATCCCAAGATGAATATGATTTAATCCTTCATTTCTTAATTTCTCAAATGATTCTCTTGTAATCATTTTCATTTCTTCCTGATCTTTCGGATCAGTTATTAGTTTTCTTTCTTCAGAGTAATGTTGATATACTCTGTAATTTGGTTCCTGCCAACTGGATGAATATAGTACTTCCGCTGGTACCATTGAGGCTCTCCTTCTGTTAGACAAACTTAACTGATGTTCCGGATTAATATTCATCTCAATTGTTCTATTTCTGTTGTTAGAACCTGTTATTCGACTAACAGTATTTCTAAGCATCTGTCTACATCTTCTATAATCCCTAATCTGCTCATCAGGAACTATAGTTGATAAGTTATTTCTTTCATTATTCCTTGTTGGAATAAGTCCTCTATTTCTTTCTTCAGCACTCCTTGTATCAAAGGATACTGATGGTCTTGAACTTGTTCTTGAGCTCGAAGCTGATTGAATCATTTCTTTCTTTCTAACTTTTTCTTTTCTGAGTCAAAGATTTCTTGTAGATTAATAAAATGATAAATCTTTCTTGTTATAGCAGGGGGTGCTATATCACCTTTTTCCCCGATCTTTAATCTATTAATCCCTTGACTTATTTGCTCAAGTGCTTCCTTGATTTCTGGACTTTTTGTAGAAATTGCTTTATTTGCTTCAAGTCTTGCAATTTTTGTTTCAAGGCTTTCAATTTTCTTTGATAACTTGACAATCAAGTATATCAGAATGTTATTTTGTTTAACCAAAATCGGTGATACTTTTGTTGCTACTGTATCCCCGTCTATCTTTTTGAAACCGACTGCTGGTGTTCCGAGTGTTTGCGTTGCTTCTAAAGCTTCTTGATAATCTTCGTCTTCTTGATAAGTTAACCAGGACATCAAGAATTTAATTGTTGATGCAACGTTTCCACCAGTTGCTCTATTTTCTTTATTTTCTTTTCAAGGTTAAAAGATTCCTTGATTAATACTTTAGGTTCTGCCAACTCAATTATTTCTAATTGTGATGGTACACCTTTTCCTTTAATTTTCTTTAGGGAATTTTTCAAATCCTCCAATTCTCCCGATTTTTCTTCCAAACTATGAAAATGCTTTAAACATACTTTTGACAATAAAGTAATACGATCATATATAACACTGATATTATGCAAAGTATTTAACTGCAAATCACACAATAAGTTTAGCTGTCTATTTTCAGAATGAAAAAGATGTTTAAAACCTTCTTTATAACAAGAAAATTCTATTCCATCGATGGATCTTGTTTCACTTCTAGGTTCAACAGCTAAGTCAAGATATTCCAAAAATTTCTTGTTTGGCCAGTACCTTTCAATTTGTTGTAGTTTATCACTCATTACCCTTCCAATTAATTTAATAAGTGCTTTCTCGTTTTAGATTTCGAACTCAATTTCCCCCTTCTGGCTTCTCTGCGCTTTGGGTACTCTACTTTTGTTCTTTACTAACCCTCACGGCATAGTCACTTACTTTATTAATTCAAAGAAAAACAAGTTACAAACCTCAACTAATATAAGGTATCATCAAAGACCTGTAAATCCGTACACGTCTACGAACATAAACAATGTCTTGTTTACATGCATAGATCAGATATTTTATCTCTCCTATTTGACGTTTTATATCTCGCTTGAGAGCTTTAACTTCTTCAAACATAGGATGATCTGGGTCTTTGGGAAGGTTTGGATCAGCAAGTGTACTAGCAAGCATTTGTTCAACTTCATTTAACCATTTCTCATTTCTTGCTATGATTCCAATAAGGATTGGGATGTGACGACTCTGATCCTTAATCAAATATTTAATACTTCTGATTTTTTGAAAATATCCTGGCATACTATTGATCCAAGCAAATCCATGGAAGAAACAGAATTTAAATGTTACAAAAAGAGTGTTAAACAAATCTTTCAAACTTATATAAACAGCTAAACTCAATTAATTTAGCTATCCATACCTTTTATGCTCTGATACCAAAGCTGGGTTGAGCTGTTATACCAAAGCTGGGTTGAGCTGCTATGAGTGATTTTGATCCCAGTTTTAATCTTGTGAAATACTTCGAAGTTACTCAAAGGTATCGTCTTCAAAGTAGGGAGTATTCACACATGGATAAAGCTAAGAACTTATATTTTATTGCACACAAAGAAGTTTACAGAAGGAAAAGGAGGATTTCAAAGCATTTGTTGGTGCTTTGGTGTGTCCTCATTGTTACATATGAAGGTCCTTATATAGACCTTGAGATTAGTCTAAAAGAAGAAAATAATTGAGATACAACTCATCAATCCGGGTGCTCGTGGGGCCCTCGTAGACAATTGGTGCAAGTTGTTCCAATAATTTCTTCCTTTTGACGTAATGGTAGATTCCTTCACACAATAATTTACATATAAGACAGGGTAATAGTATACCCACTTATTGTTATAGGCTTTTTCTTTTGTTGATAATTCATTCCTTTTTGACAGGCCACTTTCCCCAACCTTGTCGTTTTAGAGATCTTTTGCCAGCTGTAGAGCCAGCTGTGCGGTAGTAACGTGGGTTTCGAGTTTCCCTTTCTTCATCATCAGATTCTTTTGATTTCTTTTGATATGCTTGTCCATATCCTTCCTGCCTTTGACTGTAAGGAACCTCAGTGGTTTCCATGTCAATTCTTTCTTGTTCATGAGCTACATCAAATTGCTCCTTTTGTAACTCCTGAATTGTTTCTTCTAATTCATCTACTTCTTGTTGTAGACGAATTATTTCTTGATCATATATTTCAGCAAGAGGTCCTGACCTTGGTTCTTTTTTCTATAAAAATTTCTTCATCAATATTGTTATACTTCAACATGTACTCAAGAGCATCATTAAAAGCATAAAACCCTTTAAATTTGGGTTTAACTATTAATGCTATCTTCTTTAGTAAGGTTGAATAGTAACAATATACCCCTTTATCTGGACCATTAATCAAGGCGTAGTAAGAATAACTCTTACCAAGTGGTGGCTCCATAATCTTGCTAAAATAATACTGTAATGCACAACAGGCGTTATGGTTCTGCTTACTCCCATTGGCCTTCCAAATTGAGTCTAGTAAACATTGATGTTGTTAATCAATTGGTAGATTATCCAATGGTCTGTAGGCTTTTGGATCATATGGTTCTGAAATTGGTAACTGAGCTGTACCAAAACGACATAATTTTTGTTTATTTCTTTCCTCAATTTTTATAGGTGAGGCTCTTTTCTTTGTTGGGCTTACAACCTTTGTGATCAGTTCTCCTATAGGAAAGTATCCTACAAGGCTTTCCTTAGCAGGCCTTGAGCTTGATCCTTCTTCTCCTTTGGCAGGCTTTGAATTTCTTCTATGGCTGGTGGTAGATTCATCAGTATCTGATTTTGATTGTTGCTT
>JANJEY010013013.1:0-10243 GCA_024703695.1 Erythroxylum cataractarum
TTGCACGATCGTGCAACAGAAAAGAAGCCATCCATTGTGCACTGCTATCTTATTATCATTTAATAAGTATTATTCATTAATTATTATTTGATCATTACTTAGGGCATTATTCATTATTAAATATCATTTATTATTTTTATTTAGGTTATTATTGATTATAAATTATTGCATTTTTTTATTAATTCTTATTATTAATTAATTGTTCATTATGTAATTATGTAATAATTATTATTATTAACTATAAACTGCACGGTTGTGACTAATCAAGTCACAATCAAGTCACAACCGTGCATGTTATTATTATTTACTAAATAAGTTGCATCACGTCAGACAACATAATCTTCCTACAAATACGAGGTTGATTTTAGCATACAATCTTTCAACATATAAATTGTCGATTTCCATAGACAATCTTTCAACAGATACACAGTAGATTTAGATTTTCATAGACAATCTTTCAATAGATACACGAATTTAATTCTATAAATGAAATTTATTTAGACAATATTTAACAGATTGGCTGCCCATTTAATGTTATAAATGAAATTTATTCAGTTGTTGGCAATTAAATCTAAAAATAATTAATTTTGTTTTCAACTTATTACACATGCGTTCGTTATCTGAACTTATTATATATGCATTTGTTATCGTTTAAATTTTGTTAATCAGTAATTACCTTAGTAAAATCTTCCACCGTATTTACCTTGTGTGTTTTTCTTCATATTGTTTTTCTTGTTCAAAATGAGCAAAAAAGAAGCAATATATGAGATTAAAGATCTTCCAAAATCCATTTAGAAGAAAAGGGTTACACTTCATTATCTAACCAAGCAAACTCCTCTCTCGAAAAAAAATTGTTAGTTTTTTAATGGACAAAGAAGCAAGATTATTAGATTATATCAACAATGAACAAAATAGGTATTGCCATTAACATTATTTTCTGATCACAGAAACATTTTGTAACAAATCTTGTATTGAATGGTTCCTGAAAGCTAATAGTGACAATATTAAGTTGACTGCAAAAAAATTAAAAGCTTGCCTTTCTTGGAGAGAAAGCTTATTTATCGGTATTGTAGCAATACTTTTTATTATAATATTATGAATGCAATTAAATTTTCTTACATATTATGATTTTAAAAATACTTTTTATTCTAATACTATGAATGCAATCAAATTTTCTTACATCTTATGTTTTTTTTTAATAAATCCTATTTTTGTTTCTTCCGTTATAAATAAATGTTATATTTTTCAAAATAAAGAAAGACAAATATTCCTTCACCGTCTATCAGGTACTTTTTTTACTTTATGTTCTAAGTTTTTTCTTTTAAATGTAGATAACTTGACACCAAATGAATTTTCCACTGAACTCACAAAAGGATTCACTTACGTAGCAGGTTATAATGAAAATTTCAGGCCTATTTTCATAATTGTTTAACTCTTCCAATTACCTTTTATTCACTTTTTTATATTTTTAAAACCGACAGATATTATCTACAGTATTCTTTACGTATATTTGTTCTAAATTTCATTTTTGACATTTCTTATGTCTAAACTTGTTTTACAGTTTTATTCTTCCTTTATTTTGCTGTCATTTGAAGATTTTTCGCCTTAAATAAGATTACCAGAAATTCAGTTCACAAAAACTGTAAGTTACCATATATAATTTTTCATTGTACATGTGTTTCAATTTGTATCCTCCTTAATTGCTTATTAATCATATTAAAAATTATATCTTTTGTTTCCATTTCTATAGATTCACACGATTCATTGTGTTTACATCGGAAGTCGTCGTATTAACCATGTGAAAAAACCTGTGAACAATTTTTACTTCTGTGTTGATGCAAGTATGTCAACTTTTTGCAAAACTCTTTTCATAACTTATAAAAGTATTCTTCACACCTTACCCGTCATTATCACACTTGTCACTTATTTAGTCACAGCCTTGAATTTTATTATATATATTTCTGTAACTATAAATTTTCTTACTTTTTTATCACCCATTATTATACAAGCTATATGCACTTACCATCTAATAATCAAGTTGATGATGACAACACTTTTTCATCACCCATTATTGTTGTCCAAGCTTTGTGACTTATATTAATTATTAATTAATTATTATTACTATATTATTAAGTACTATATATTAATATTAAGTATATATCTTAGTCATAATTGTTCATTATTAATTGCTTATTATTATTGAGTATTATATATTAATATTAAGTATATATATAGCTTTTCACGGTTATGACTAATATCGCAATCGTGAATTGCATATTAATTATTATTATTATATTACTATTATTATTAAGTACTATTTACTAATACAAAGTATATATATTAGTGGCAATCTTGCATTATTAATTCCTAATTATTATTAAGGATTATATACTAATGTTAAGTACATATATATAGCTCTTCACAGTTGGGACTAAATTATTAAAATTAATTATTTCGATTAATTGTTATTTATTATTATTTATTAGTTAACACTTAATTATGTTCTTATTAACTATCTAAAGTTTTCTAATGCCTTCGTGTTATTATTTATTATGTATATATATAATTAGATTTAGATCACTGTTAAGTTTGTTATATGTTCTAATATAATTTATTTTTTTATCTTGTCAGGCTTTTCAGGTCTGCTTTAACTTTCATAAATGTACTTTTATTGACATTGAAAATTGTTGCCGACTATTACCTGTCCAAACTTTACATAACTTTTGTAATCGACCCACCGTCTTCTTTTTCTTATCTATGGAAGGTAATAATGTTATTTATATGACTAATTCTTGTTTATTTTATCTCGCTTTTAACATCTTTATGAAAAATGTTCATTTTAAGACTTTCTTAACTTACATCAACCTATTACTACTGGCCTAATTATGTTATACCTTTTACCTTCTTCTTGTTATTTTTCTAACGCGTTGTCTCTTATATATAATTCAAATCTTCATTGTTATTACAGCGTGTCTAACCATTTGTTGAATTTTCAACAATCACCACGATGGTATGTTCATTGGACTTTGAAGAATCATTAGAATTCTATAATTCACGTAATCATATGCAAGTATCTTCCTTCAATTTCACCCTTCGTCCATAAGATCAACAGTTAAAAATGGCTCGTCCTCGTCAAGGTTTTCATTTACTATGTCGCAACATTAACCATGGTATCTCATCTTAATCTGCCCAACTTCTTTAGAAATAGGGTCCACTAGCAAGTCTCCTTTAAGGTCAGCACAAATTGACCCATTGAATGCGAGATAATCTCTTTTGCATAACCCAGTGGTAAAATGCGCAGGGGAAATGTCAATCATTCTGCAATGACCACCAACAAAAATTTATTCCCATTGACTCTCATTCCACAATGACCACCAACAAAAATTTATTCCCATTGACTCTCATTCCACACTGTCTCACCGCAACTGAGTCAATTAAAATTGTTGAATCGTAGATCCCACAGCCCTCTTTTTTTCAATCACCCGCCATGTTTTTTTATTTTCTAAAAAATCCTATAAATTTGACAGCTCTAACGAGTCTTTCTTACCATTCTTAAAATTTTACAGAAGCCCCTATGATGAGCGCATTTATAGGTCAAATATGCGACTATTGCTTGGTGGTCTTATGTCTATCCTACCACCTCATCTTAAGTGACGTCACATATCTATATCACATCGGTTTTAAAATAATAGTTAAGTTGAATTCGTATTGTAATGAAATCCTTTTGTCAATTAGAAGATCATATACTCTTGTTTGTATTATAATTAATTCCTTTTACCTAATACAAGGTGATGTACTTATCATTTGCCTGCTTTTTATGTTAACAAAACAGTAATTTTTAAGTTCCGCATTATGGAAAGAATATATATTTTAAAAATATAAAGAAGACCACAACTTAACTTAATTAGAAGAATTTTTTTTTACTGGTCCAAAAAATTAATATAACTTATTTTATATTAAAAATTTACATCTTCCAAGATTAATATCTAATTATGATGTTTTTTATATGTATAATTTATGATTTATTATAAGTTTTATTACAAAATAAATACTTAAATTAGACAAACTAATATTTTAGAAGCATCGTCATATATGTTAAAACGTTATTATCTTTAAAATTATATGTAACTGACCTCTAATACATATTAAAATTTCATAGTTACTCAAATTTGTATACAATTTCCAATTATCTATAAATTATAATTTATGGTTAGTATATTTCCAAAGAAATACTATGTACCTCATTGTTCACCATTTGACATGCCTCTTGACATTACTATATAAATTTAATTTATTTGTAATGTCTATATCATATTATAAGGATATTGTAGACAATTAGTCATGTAGAAAAATTATCTTGGTCCTTTAATGCATATTAAAATTTTCTTGATATTTTTTAACATAAAATTTTTAACTTTTTATGATGTATTATTTATCATTTTTTATAAATCACCCTTCGTACTTGATAAGTCACAACTGTGCAACGCCCCATTTAAGTCACAATTGTGACTTCTTAAGCTACAACCGTCATAGGCAACGTTTAGGTCACGGTTGTGACTTAACAACTCACAGCCGTGACTTATTTTAATTTAACTACAAATTCTTATTATTTTAATTTTAAGTTCAGAATAAGAATTACATGCATCACATTAATGAAATTGACAACGGAAATAAATAAAATGTCTCTCATTATATCCTGTTAATTTTTCATTCATTGTTATTATCTTAGGTAAAATATATAATGAAATTTTTAGGATGGAAACGTGTTCACTGTTATTATTAAGTACTAGATATTAATATTAAGAATATTAATTCATTATAATTATACATGTACGATTGTCACTTAACAAGTAACAACCGTGCATCTCTATATATATGCCTATCGTTAATATATAATATTAATATATAGTAACTAATAATATAATAATTTGTCACTAATATATACCTAGCATTGATATCTGCTTGTGCTACTTAATTAAATTAGGGGTTTCAATATTAATTACAGGTGTGAGTTAATAACTCACATCAATTACTGTACTTTTTTTATTTTACTTAATAATTAATTTTAAATTTTCTAGAGTTACACCCATGACTTAAATTTTCTAGTCACGATAAGTCACACCCATGACTTTACTAACTTTTAAAATTTTATTTTATTTTTATTCCTAATTTTTAGAACTAATTTTATTTATTCATTTAAATATTCTATCTCTTATATTTCAACTTATTTTCTCTCAAAAAAATTTATTCACGTTTATACATTTTAAACTTTTCAATTCCTTTCTTGCTATACATTTCTGAATTTTGTTATTTTGTTATTTTTAATTTCAACTTACTTATTTTATTCATTCATTCTAAATTTCTTAACTTTTATTCTTTTACCTCTTTCACAAAATTTTATCTGCAATTACCCAAGTCCATTTTTTTCACAAAATTTTAAATTACATAATAATCAATTATACATTAGGCTTAGATAATATAACATATTTATAAATACTCCTTACTTTAGAATTAAGTGGGTATTATATTTATTTGGATTATAACTGTGCATTTGCGCAGTTTTCATCCACTAGTAAGTCTAGTATAGGGAGTGAAGAAGAGCTAACAGAGGTTAGCAAAGGTGGAAGCGAGTGCTGATTTCCAAGGGAAAGGTACCAAAGATTATTTGAATGTGAATTACTAGGAGTATATAATAACAACCAACCATGTATTTTGAATAAAATACGTAACAAGTCAACAATTCATAACCAAGTGACAAATATGATTTAATTAGTTAATAGACATAAGCTTTACTACATCTAGAACTTGATCCTAAGACTTTATGAAATTAGATATGTATTATAATTTCAAAGTAGCAATGAAAGGTAAAATGATATATGAGTGAAAAAAATCAATATTGAACTAAACTTCTAGTATACAATTTTTTAATCAAAAAATAATTTGAATACCTATGAGCTAATTAAGTATATATACTAAGGGCGAAGGGGATGGACGACCACGCAATCCATCCCCATTGTCCATTTAATCTAACGGTTACTTTAACATCTTTACCCCCTGGTCTATATGTCATGGTTATTGTTTATTATCACTCTCCCTCTTTCATTTCTCTCTCATTTGTCTCTTATTATTTAGCTCTCCAGCCTCGACTTCCTCTGCTTCTTCGCCTTGCATTTACCGGTCGACAACACAGAACCTTCCTTACTTTTCTTTTTGTTTTTTTTTCTTTCGCTGTGGTAAGCTCTCCTTTTTTCTTCGGCGGTACTGTTTGCGTTTACTCTTTGTACAGATGGGTAACAGTACTATGGTAAGCTCTTCTGTTTTTTCACTATGGTAAGCTCTCCTTTTTTCTTCAGCAATATTGTTTGTGTTTATTCTTTGTACAGATGGGTAATGGTACTGTGGTAAGCTCTTCTGTTTTCTGTTTGCATTTTTTGCTTCGACTTTCATCGAGTTTTTTATTGTGTGTACAGCTGGGTAACAGTGGGGGTTTACAGTTGTGGTAAGCTTTCCTTTTTCTTCAGTCATGGTTTTGTATTTCCTTTTTTCGTGACTTTCATCGAGCTTTTATTATGTGTACAGCTGGGTCACGGTTAGGGTTTATAACTGTGGTAAGCTTTCCTTTTTCTTCAGTCATGGTTTGTATCTTCTTTTTTCGTCGACAGTTTTATTTCAGTGGTAAGCTCTTCTTTTTTTTGTTTGCATTTTTTGTTTCGACTTTGATCGAGTTTTTATTATGTGTGTATAAATGGGTAACGGTTGGGGCTTACAACTGTGGTAAGCTCTTCTTTTTTCTGTTTGCATTTTTTGCTTTCGAGTTTTTATTATGTGTACAGCTAGGTAACAGTTAGGGTTTACAACTGTGGTAAGCTTTCCTTTTTTTCAGTCATGGTTTTGTATTTCCTTTTTTCTTCGGCGGTTTTATTTCAGTGGTAAGCTCTTATTTTTTCTGTTTTTGTTTTTTGTTTCGACTTTGATCGAGTTTTTATTAAGTGTACAAATGGGTAACGGTTGGGATTTACGACTATGGTAAGCTTTCCTTTTCCTTTTTATTCAATCATGGTTTTGTATTTCCTGTTTTTCTTCGCAACTAGGTAACGGTAAGCTTTCCTTTTTCTTTAGTCATGGTTTTGTATTTCCTTTTTTCTTCAGCGGTTTTATTTCAATGGTAAGCTATTTTTTTGTTTCGTTTTTTGTTTCGAATTTGATCGAGTGGTTGCGTTTATTCTGTGTACAGATGGGTAACGGTAGTGTGGTCAATTGGGTTAAAGGAGAGAGGATCGATTTTCTTTTCTGCTGCTTTATCAACATTTTTTTCGTTGTTTTGTATAATTTCTTCTTTCTTTTTGTTTGTTCCAGCACAGATAAATAAAAGGTTGCTCCATCAAGAATTTTTGTTGTTGTTGGTTTGTGTAATTTCTTTTTTTTTTTGTTCCAGTAGAGATAAATAAAAGGTTGCTTACAGACATTTTTATCACCTAATTTGTTAAATTTAATTAAATCTAGCGGTATGTGAAAGGCTCCAAATCCTGTAAGCATTACAAATGAGATCTTAATCATTTAATATCTGATACAATTAACATTTCACATTTAATGCCTCCATTGTTTCTTATTTAAAGGACTTAACAATATTTTAAAAAAATTGGAGCAAACGAAGGGCCATCGCCTTCGACAAATTTTGGCTCTCAATCACTTCGCATTAAAATTCATTTGTAAGTTGAGTAATCCTTCTTGGAGGAAACGAAGGGCTATCTCTTAAAATCATTCGGCTATTCACCTTTTCAATCAGGATTTGTCAGAGTTAAAGATTAGATTCAGAGGTCCCTTTTTTGGTTACGGCGTAAAGTTTCTGAACGTTTTTTTGTTGTTCCACTCACAAGTTGATGAAGCGGTTCAATAAAATATTGTTCATCATAAAAGATACAATTAATTCAATAATTAATCTTTAAATTTTTATGGTATTTTGTTTTTACCGATAACTGAAAATATTTCTTAAATTAAATGCTCAATATCATTGTTTTATTGTCTCCTTACAAATTACATGTATTAAATTCACATTTAATTATTCTCTCATTATTAGCGATAATAGACAAATTATGGTTAAGATGTCAATTTCATATTATAATTCAAATTATTATAACCATGAAAATTTAAAGTGATGAACCGTTTTGAGCAGACGGAAGCAGAAACAATCTAAGACGGGAGTAGAAACTAAGACAAAGCGGAAACAATAATCTAAGACAGAAACAAAAAGTAAGACGAAGCTAAAGTCAAAGTAAGACTAGCTGACGTCAAAGTGAGACGAAGCGCAAGAAACTAAGACGAAGAAAAGTAAAATGAAGCGGAAGCAAAACTAAGACGAAACAAACTAAGTCAAAGAAAAGTAAGATGAAGCGGAAGTGAAACTAAGACGAACCAGAAACTAAGACGAAGATCCGCCACTACATCGGATAGTTAATCAGTTTTAGTTAGTTACAGAATTCAACTGAATAACTGTTTCTTCAAAGATTAAGAAACACGAAGAAAGAAGCAGTTATCAAGAAGCATATCAATCTTTAGAAGACTACAATACAATGCTCAAGGGTAAAGCATATCGCAGTTAGACATTATTTCCTAAGAGACTACGTACAGAAGAAGCTCGTAAGTCTACAGTTTGTTGAGACTATCAATGGGTAGATGAAAGATTCAAAGAAATAAGATGAAAGCTCAACATGGCAATGTTGAGTGATCAACCATCTGACACGTCATGAACTAGATGATCTTCTTAGTTAAGAAAATAAAATTTAATTAAACCCACCAGCAAATCCTGTAAGCATTACAAATGAGATCTTAATCATTTAATATTTGATATAACTAACATTTCGTATTTAATGCCTCTATTAACAGAAGAAGCTTGTAAGTCTACAGTTTGTTGAGACAAACTATCAATTGAGTGATCAACCATCTGACACGTCATAAACCAGATGATCTTCTTAGTTAAGAAGATAAAATTTAATTAAATCCACTGGTATGTCAAAGGCTCCAAATCTTGTAAGCGTTACAAATGAGATCTTAATCATTTAATATCTGATACAACAAACATTTCGCATTTAATGCCTCCGTTGTTTCTTATTTAAAGGACTTAACATTATTTTTCAAAAATGATTTGAGTGATCTTTCTTGGAGGAAACGAAGGGTCATCGCCTTGGTGAAGCTTCGCATTAAAATTCATTTGTGAGTTAAGTAATCCTTCTTGGAGGAAACGAACGACTATCTCTTAAAATCATTCGGCTATGCTCACTTTTCAATCAGGATTTGTCAGAGTTAAAGTTTAGGTTCAAAGGTCCCTTTTTTGGTTACGGCATAAAGTCTCTGAACATTTTTTTTGTTGTTCCACTGACAAGTTGATGAAGCGCTTCAATAAAATGTGGTTAATCATTAATCATAAAAGATACAATTAATTTAATAATTAATCTTTTATTTTTTGTAGTATTTTATTTTTATCGATAACTGAAAATCAAATAATAATAATATTAGTAGACAAAAGTGGAAGCAAACTAAGATGGAAGCTGAAGCAAAAGTAAAACAAAAGCGGAAGCAAACTGAGACGAAAGCTGAAGCAAAAGTAATACCAAAGCCGAAGCAAACTAAGACAGAAGCTGAAGCAAAAGTAAGACGAAAGTTGAAGCAAAAGTAAAAGAAAGCGGAAGAGAAAGTAAGGAAAAAGTTGAACCAAAAGTAAGACGAAAGCGGAAGCAAACTAAGATGGAAGCTGAAGGAAAAGTAAGACGAAAGTGGAAGCAAACTAAGACGTAAGCTGGAGCAAACTAAGAAGTAAGATGAAGGAAAAGTAAGACGAAAGCGCAAGCAAACTAAGGCAGAAGATGAAGCAAAAGTAAGACGAAAACTGAAGCAAACTCAGCCGGATAGACGTACGTCAAATAGTTAATCAATTTGAGCTTAAAATTTTAGGTTAATTGGCTATTGTGATGCTGATTACGCTGGAGATAGGAATGATAGAAAGAGTACGAGTGGTCTAATACCTGGTGCATACCTTCCTTTTCCTTAATGACGGAAGCTGAAGCAAACTAAGACGTAAGCTAAACCACAAGTAAGACAGAAGCTGAACCAACACTAAGACGAAAGCAGAAGCAAAAGTAAGATGAAAGAAACTAAGACAAAACCAAAAGTAAGACGGAAGCGATATAAGACAAAGACCCTAAAGTATGTTGGATAGTTAACCAGTTTAAGCTAATCATAAGAAGGA